>JAADXX010000953.1:0-10109 GCA_023338025.1 Phytopythium oedochilum
CGTGGATCTCATCGGCTGTCTCTAGCTCAGTAGCGTGTGACGCCGATTCCGACTTGTTGCGTTGATCACCAATTGCTGATACGACTATTTCGCCAGCGACACAGAAGCCGTTAGCTGCCGGTCGATCACGAGGTCGCGACGATCTTTGCCGCCATGTTCTCGGCTGGACCAGCCGCTAACGGCTGGATCCGCTGCGTGGACAGAGAGGAAGGCGAAGCCAAAGGCTCGATTCACGTTGACTCACGTTGACTCACGTTGACTTCAACGACGTTACGATATCAATTTAGTCAGATGTCACGGTGCCTCTTTTTGCTTGCGTGAGCACCTTTCGATGCGCACTTAATGCCTGACACATGCGGCGCCTTGGCATAAAGTGCGCTTCTGAAGCTCATTTCCCGATCCAACCCGACTCGAGCAAGCGGCATCACCACCATGGGCAACGCGGCGTCGATGGAGCTCCCGATGAGCCAGACGGACTTCGAGTCCTTCCGCGGGCCGCGCTACACGCAGGCGGCGCCCGGCTCCGGCGATGCGAGCCACGGGCCGGCCTACTTCGCGGACCACCGCGAGGTGGACGAGTCGGCGCAGACGCTCTACCTCAACTTCCTGCGCGGCTGGAGCCTCGAGGAGGGCGCGCGGCCGTGCTATGGAGTGCGCCAGGTGGACCCGGCGACGGGGAAGGTGGGCGCGTTCGCGTGGCTGACGTACGACCACGTCAAGCGGCGCGCGGCCGCCATCGCGAGCGGGCTGGCGCGCCTGACGGGGCTCAAGCGGCAGGACCGCGTCGGCGTGTTCAGCAAGAACCGCCTCGAGTGGTGCCTCGCCATGCACGCGAGCGACCGCATGGCCTACGCGCTCGTGCCGCTCTACGACACGCTCGGCCCGGACGCCGTGCCGTTCATCGTCAACCACACGGAGCTCACGGTGCTCCTGTGCGCGCGCGAGCAGTTCCACGTCGTCATGGACTGCGCCGCCAGTTGCCCGACGCTCAAGTACGTCGTGCAGTTCGAGCCCGTGACGAGCGAGCAGCGCCACGCGGCGCTGCAGCGCAACATCGTCCTCAAGTCCCTGGGCGACGTCGAGCTCGTGGGCCGCGCCGAGCCGGTCCCGGCCGACCCGCCGCTCCCGTCGGACGTCTCGACGCTCTGCTACACGTCGGGTACGACGGGCGACCCGAAGGGCGTCATCCTCACGCATCGCAACCTGAGCATCGCGGCCGCGCTCGGCACCTGGCGCCTCGAGGTGTCGAGCGACGACGTGCACCTGTCGTACCTGCCGCTGGCGCACGTGTTCGAGCGCATCGTCAACACGGTGTTCTTGCGCAGCGGCGCGGCCGTCGGCTTCTACCAGGGGGACGTGCTGTTCCTGATGGAGGACATGGCGGCGCTGCGGCCGACGGTGTTCGTGTCGGTGCCCCGCCTGTTCAACCGCGTGTTCGACAAGATCTCGCAGGGAGTGGCGGCCGCCGGCGGGGTCAAGAAGCTGCTGTTCGACCAGGCGTACGCCGCCAAGAAGTCCGGCACCGTCGTGCACAAGTCGCACGCGTTCTGGGACGCGCTCGTGTTCACCAAGATGCGCGCCGTGCTCGGAGGACGCGTGCGCATCATCTTCTCCGGCTCGGCACCGCTGTCGGCGGACGTGAAGGAGTTCATGCGGATCGTATTCTGCTGCGACGTGTTGGAGGGCTACGGACTCACCGAGACGGCGGCTGTGGTGGCAATCGCGACGGGCGAGATGCCCATGGGTGCGCACGTCGGCCCGCCGGCCGATAACCTCCTAGTGCGCCTCGAGGACGTGCCCGAGATGAACTACACGAGCAAGGACAAGCCGCGGCCGCGCGGCGAGATCCTTGTCAAGGGCCCGACCATTTTCTCGGGCTACTACAAGGAAGACGACAAGACCAAGGAGGCGCTGGACGCGGACGGATGGTTCCACACGGGCGACATTGGCTGCTGGAACGCGGACGGCACGCTGAGCATCATCGACCGCAAGAAGAACATCTTCAAGCTGTCACAGGGCGAGTACGTGGCTGCCGAGAAGGTCGAGGGCGTGTACCTCAAGAGCAAGTACGTGGCGCAGATCTTCGTCTACGGCGACTCGCTCCAGAACTCCCTCGTGGCCATTGTGGTGCCCGACCCGGAGGTGGCGGAAGCCTGGGGCGCCGAGCACGGCTTGGCGCGAGAGCACGCGACCGCGGCGCAGCTCGCAGCGCACAACGACGCGTTCAAGAAGGACGTGCTGGAGGACATGGCGCGCACGGCGAGGGCGGCCGAGCTGCGCGGCTTCGAGCAGGTCAAGCAGGTGCACTTCCACCCGGACGCCTTCACCATGGAGGCGGGCCTCATCACGCCGACGTTCAAGCTCAAGCGTCCGCAGCTGAAGGAGTTCTTCCAAGTGCAGATCAACCACATGTATGAGGGCCTCAAGTAGGTCGGTCCAGAGTCGCGGCATCGATAGTTGGCAGGCGCTGCTACTGGTCCGCGATCGGATCCTGCTTTGTCCATGTCCAATCTCAATTTCACTGCTCACTCTCACGCTCACTCTCATTGTTCTCCATGCCGTCCTTGGCCACTCAGGTGGCGTTTGTCCGACCTGCTTTACCCTCTTGCCCTCTACCTTCGCGTCGCTTCAATATCAAATTAGACAGTCATCATTGTAAGGAAACCGTTGCAACAACGCACTTTGGCGAACAGATCCTGTACCTCGTTGATGCTCATCATCTCCGCCCCCCCCCACTTCCAGATTGCAGTTCCTCGAGACCGCCGACCGATCATGCGGCTCCTCCTGGTGCTTGCACTGCCGCTTCTGGCGCTGGGCGCCCGCGCTCCGCTGTTAGTCGAGGCCGGCTCTCAGCTCCGCCAGGTGCGTCTGGCCTGGCACCAGCCGTCCAAGCCGCTCGGACTGACTCGTAGACGCCTCTGGACGGCCGCCCGCAGGTGATTGTGCTGTCGCGGCACGGTGTGCGCGGGCCGTACGGGCTCGGCTCGGACACGCCGTCCAAGCAGCTGCTGGACAAGTACGTGCGTAACCCGGAGCTGGAGCTGCCGCTGAGCGCCGCCGTGTGGGGCACGGCCGAGACGGACGACCCGGCCGAGGTCGTGTCGCCAAAGCTGACCAAGCACGGGTACCGAGTCGTCGAGCGCATGGGCGAGGTGAGGTGCACTCACCGACTGTGCTGTGGTCGTTATGGTGCGTCCGGGAGAGTTGTGGCTGCGACTGACAGTCGGCTTTGGCTACGCTGCGATGAAAGTACTTCCGCGACCACCTGTACCGCGAGTTCCTGGACGTGTCGTGCCACAAAACGTTCGCCTACGCCGACGCCAATGAGCGCGACAACGTAAGATCCCCGTGGCGCTAGAATGGTGCGCTAGACCTACTGAGTATAACCCCACGACTACGCGTTGTGGTCGGCGCAGTTGACGGCGCGGGCGTTCCTCAGCGGACTCTACCCGGCGTGCAAGGATGTCGTGCCGATCATGGAGGAGACGGAGCTGCTGTTCGAGCAGGGACAGAACCCGACGGCCAACTGCCCTGTTTGCTCCCGCGCTGGTAGGTTACTTGGTGATTTCGGACGCGTTGGATTGTTCGTGTCCAGCCCTTGCTGACGTGTCTGTGTGTGCGCTTTCGCGGTTGTGTCGGTCTAGTGTACGAAGGGATTGTGGGACGCAACGACTCGCAGTATGTCGTGGACGACATCCGCGAGGAGATCGAGGAAGTCAACAAGCTGCTCCAGTGCTGCGCGCCGACTGTGTGCGCTTCGTCATCCGCTGGATGGCCTCCGAACCCGCAGCAGCAATGCGATCTGTTCGACATCCCGACCGTCTGGAATGGCGCCTTCTATCTGCCGTGGAAGGACACGCTGTCGGACGCCGACTACTTCTCCGAGTGGCTCCTGCTGCAGAGCCTGAACAACATGACGCTGCCCGTCGGGCTCACGTTCGACCAGATCCTGCGCCTCGCGCGCATCCACGAGGTAGCTGCAGAAAGCGCCTCGCTTGTTGCTTCGGTTGGTTCTGAACTGTGTCTTTTGTGTGTGTGTGTGTGTGTGTGTGTGTGTGCTTGCCTCAGACACACATGGACCTGATCACGAACGAGGTGAACGCCGCGAGTTTCGGGGCCACGCTGCTAGCGCACCTCACCGCAAGCTTTGAGCAAAGCGTGTTGGGCCGCCCGCTGCCGGTGGCCGAGGGGAAAGGTCCTCGGATTCTACAGCCAACCGACAACCGGTTGGTATACTACGCTGCGCATGACATCAACATCCTTTACGTGAGGAACCTGCTCAGGTTCGTCCGCAGTGGCTGTCTCTGGAGTCGTGACACCGCTCAACAGCTTCTCACGGATGGTGCGTTACTGTCTGTGGTTCGCGATAGACTGCAGTGGTACGCGCGCGGATGGCACCCGCATCAGCCTGTGCCCGGTGGCATGCTCGTGTTTGAGCTGCACTCGGACGATGACTCGCGCGCTCCAGTCGACGCCAATGAGCCGATCTCAGCATCTGCGTCGCGTCGACTGAAGCACGAAAGCACACGCGAGAGCGACGATTGGATCGATGCGTGGACCCAAGGCAGCTCGGAGAAAGTCACGCGTCCGGAACACAGTGCCGGCGACGACTCCAGGTACTTTGTCAAGCTGTTCTTCGTAGCAGCTTCCCCCGAGCAAATCCGCAACGGAGAGTATCTGTCACCTGAGAACGTACGTGCTCTTCGTGTCAACGACGCACGGTGGGTGGCGTCGACGCGACTGACTCCACTCTTGTGCGATTTCTCTTCACTCCAGCCTCCCGACCGCGTTCAGGTCATCATCCCGACGTGCTCGGAGGAAGTCAAGGTTAGCTCGGGCGAGACGGACGTCCGGTGCCCGTTCTCCACGTTCAAGCGCCTCATCGGCAAGACAGTGCGCCACGTGTGCGTCGCGGACACGCTCCGCCCGTTCGTCGACTCGCTGACGGCCACTTCCAAGTCGAACCGCCCTAGCAGCCCCGCTGCGGCGACAGCCACGGCGGCTTCTCCTGCGCGCTCTCAGCCTCTCTCGGCGATCGCGGTCGCATGGACCATGTTCGGCGCGCTCGTTGTGTGTCTGATGGCGATCATGGCCGTGCAGATGATCCGTCGCCGGAGCATCGTGCCGTCCCGAGCGCGCGCGGACTTTCAGCCGCTGCTGTCATGAGCTTTCGCTCGCGCTTCCGGTCAAACCACTGCACTGAAGCTCGAAGCCGTCGGACAGTGCGGGTATCGTTCGACTAGCAAAAAAGGCAACTTGTGAGTGACGAAATCTTCAGCTTCAACCAGTACGTAACCCCGGCGGTTACGCGGATGCGGTGACCGATTGGTTCAGGCTTGGTGGCCAGCATGCGCCTGGCCCACGACCCCAAGCACCAACAAAACGGCGATGCGCCACCCACTGTGGAGCATCGCGAAGCCTGTCGGAGCAACGTGAGTGGGTGGATTGGCGCCCGCGAATTGGGCGGCACGGAACCAATCCGAGCGTGTTATTTGGAGCAGTCACGACAACTACAGCCTGTTTTACCTCGTTATAGTGACACTTTCGGCTCGTGTAGGCGCGGGATCGGCAACACGTGCAGGTCGGCGCGACATGTCCGCGTTGAAGAGGAAAGAGAGAGTGCGCTCGCGTAGCCTTGCTGTGCTGACTGGGGCGCTCCTTCCACGGCCGCGTTGCCGCGCGAATGACTCGCGAGGCATGGATAGCTTTGCACAATGTGGTGGCGGTCAACGCCCTTTCATTTGATGGTTTCCCCCGGTTTAGTGTCTTCACTGCGCGCTGATTGGCTAGTTTCCGATAGCGTTTCTTTTCTGGCCACGTGAAAAAGCGGCCGTGATGCAGGCGACGGGCAGCGACATGTTTGCGCACGGACGTCTGAACAGCGCTTTTCACACAACCTGTTTAAAAGCATAATGAGCTGCTCATCCGTTCATTTATATTCTAGTTTACACTTTAAAACCGGATGAATAACAAATAGTATCGTTAAAATGATAATATGTCGCAATGCTTATCCTCGCGAGTGCATTGCCGTACCGCGCTCACAGAGACGCATGTGAAGCGCTCATTCGCTCTTCCGGCGGCTTGCGCGCACCACCAGCGGACCGCTGAGCGTCCGTTCGTACCCAGCGGCTGTAGCGCTGTCCAGCATCCTCTGCGAGTGTCCATGTCGGCCGCACGGAGCTGGCGCCTGCGCCTGGCGCTCACCGCGTTGCTCGTCTCGGCCGCCGCCGTCGCTTCGTCCTCCGCCTCGTCCGCCTCTAGCGACGACGACGGCGCCGACACGGTCCCTCCGCTGGGGGACATGGACGCGTACGACGTCGTGGGCATCGTGTTCATGGCGCTGGGGCTCGCCATCTCGTCCGCGGGCGGCGTGGGCGGCGGCGTCATCATGGTGCCGGCCATGGTGCTCATCATGAGCTTCGACATCAAGCGCGCGACGCCCATCTCCAACATGGCCATCCTGGGCGGCGCCGTGGCCAACGCCTGGTTCAACCTGCGCAAGCGCCACCCGACGGCGGACCGGCCGCTGGTGGACTCGGACCTGTCGCTCGCCATGATCCCCGTCGTGATCGGCGGCGCCGTCATCGGCGCCGTGCTCTCCAAGCTCATGCCGTCCTACCTCATCTCGCTGCTCTTCGTCATCGTGCTGGCCGGCAGCGGCACGCGCACGATGCAAAAGGGGCTCAAGCTGCACAGGAAGGAGCAGGCGGCCAGGCAGAAGGCCGAGGCTGAGGCCGAAGCGACGGCCGCCGACGCCGCGCCGAGCCCGACCGCGGCCAACTACACCGAGGTGCGGACCCCGACGGTCCCGGAGCAGGCCAACGGGGGCGAGAAGGCCAAGGAATCGGGCTACGCCGCGGGGGAGGAGGGCAAGGAGGAGGTACTGGCGCGCATCCTCGAGAAGGAGCGGTCGATCTCGTGGGGCAAGCAGGCGGTCATCTTGGTCTGCTACTTCGGCGTCGTGGCCTCGAGCATCCTGGACAAGGCCGTGGACTGCGGCGGCGCCGCCTACTGGGTCCTGCTGCTCATCGAGATCCCGTGGGTCGGCGTCTTCACCGTGTTCACGTCCATCTTCCTGCTCAAGGACCACCTGCGCAAGCTGTCGGTCGGCTACCAGTTCGCGGAAGGAGACATCCAGTGGAGCAAGAAGATGGTCATCTGGTTCCCGCTCGGCTGCGCGGTCGCCGGCGTCATCGCCGGCCTGTTCGGCGTCGGCGGCGCCATCATCACGGGCCCGATGATCATCGAGCTCGGCGTCGTGCCCGAGGTGGCGTCGGCCACGTCGGCGCTCATGGTGCTCTTCAGCGCGGCCTCTGCGACCGCCAAGTTCGCCGTGTTCGACATGATCGCCTGGGGCTGGGCCGGCCTGCTCTGCGGCATCGGGTTCGTCGTCACGTCCGCGTCGCAGGTCGTCATCCTCGGCTACGTGCGCAAGACGGGCAAGCAGTCCATCATCGTGCTCTGCATCGGCGTGTCCATCCTCATCGGCGCCGCGCTCATGACCTACCAGTCCATCAAGTCGACCATCGACAGCTACGACGACCCCTTCTCGGTCGACGTCTGCAGTTAGAGCAGCATCAACACGGAGGTGTTTGTTCCAAGCAAGCGCGCCTCTCGCATTGGAATCCATGTTGTGGCACCCGTTCGTCTAGACGCCCAGCTGTGTGAAGAGCGTGGACGGTATCTCTCTCTCTCTATCGATCTCCATCTCTCTATCTTTACGCGTGACAAGTCTCCTCTCTTCTCAACGGGTTCGCGTTCCGCCGATGCACGTTGAAGAAGCGCCTAAAGGACGCGTCGCATGCTCACAACGCGGCACCGCAGGCAGGCAGGCAGGCATCGCTGGCGTCAGCGCAATGTCGCGCGCGTTCCCATCTCCATTACAGCTTCTACACTCATCGCTCGGTGCATCGCTCGCGTCCGGACACTGCGTCCTGCCGCGAGCAGTGATCGCCACACACACACGAGCGCGCGGCTATATCTACCGCACAAGCAGACGCCAAAGACACGAGTCGCGTGCTGGGTCGCTTGTCCTCCCCTGCGATCTCCGACGACGCGGCCTGCCGGCTATTTCCAGGCGGATCGTTTCGCTCCAGCCGTCCTGTCGCGGCTCGATGGGAGATGGGAAACGCACCTTGCGCACGAGGACGAGGCTGTCTGCGAGCCGTCCAAGGTCAGGCGGGTGGGTGCTTGATGGGTGTTTGTCTGCTGCAGTTCGCCTTGGCTTGCCTGACCCCGAGAGCCCTTCTCGCTTCCACCGCGACCGCTGGCATTTTGGGATCGCTCGGTCGACAATGGCGAGGCTCTGGTCTCTTTGGCTCGCTCTCGCGTCGCTCGCACTCCTCGCGTCGGTCTCCGTCGCCTCGACCTCCACCAACACCGACAGCGCCGACGACCAGAAGGACGTGGCGGACATTGGCGTGACGGATGTGCTGGGCCTGCTCTTCATGGCGGTCGGGCTCTGCATCTCGTCTGCCGGCGGCATCGGCGGCGGCTCGATCCTCGTGCCCGCGCTCGTGCTCATGCTGGGCTTCGACATGAAGCGCGCAGCCCCCGTGTCGACGCTCGCGGTCGCTGGCGGCGCCATCGCCAACGCGTGGTTCAACCTGCGCAAGCGCCACCCGAAGGCCGATCGGCCGCTCATCGACTCGGACATGGCCGCCGTCATCATCCCCGTCGTCATGGGCGGCGCCGTGCTCGGCGCCACCCTGTCCAACCTCCTGCCGTCCTACATCATCTCGCTGCTGTTCGTGCTCGTGCTCACGCTCAGCGGCTGGCGAGCCGTGAAGAAGGCCATGCAGCTGCGCCGGCGCGAGGCCGCGGTCGCGGTCGTGGACGACGGACACGAGGCCCTTGTCCGCGGCATGGAAGACAGCAGCAGCGGCAACTGCGCGGTGGAGCCGAAGCCCGTGTCGACACCGACCAACTGCTCGCCCCACACGTCCTTCCACGTCGTGCTCGGCAGCGACGACCGCCCAATCCCGACGTTCGACGTGAGCGACGGCGACCGACAGCTCGCAGACCTGCTCGAGCGCGAGCGGCACCTGTCCTGGCGCCGGCAGCTGTCCATTTTCGTGTGCTACGTCGGCATCGTACTCGCGAGCGTGCTCGGCAAGCTCGTGCGCTGCGGGGGCGCCGCCTACTGGCTGCTCCTGGCCGTCGAGATCCCCTGGGTCGCACTGTTCGCCACGGCCACCGCGCGCAGTCTCAACCGCGAGTACAGCCTCAAGCAGGCGCTCGGCTACCCGTTCGCGGAGGGAGACGTGCGCTGGGACGCGCGCACGGCGCGCTTGATGCCCGCAGGCTGCTTACTCGCCGGAGTGGTCGCCGGGCTCTTCGGCATCGGCGGAGCGATCGTCGCGAGCCCGCTCATGCTCGAGCTGGGCGTCGTGCCCGAGGTCGCGGCGGCCACGTCGGCCCTCATGGTGCTCTACTCGTCCGCGGCCGCCATGCTCAAGTACGTCATGTTCGGCATGGTCGCGTGGGACTGGGCCGCGCTGCTCTTCGTGCTCGCGCTGGCGGTCACCTCCGCGTCCCAGGTCGTCATCCTGGGCTACGTGCGGCGCTCCGGCCGCCAGTCCGTCATCGTGCTGTGCGTCGGCACCTCCATCCTGATCGGCGCCGCGCTCATGGCGGTGCGCGCCGTCCGTAGCGCCGTCGAGGACGCCGGGCAGCCCTTCAGCCCCCACGTGTGCACGTGAGACGTGGCGACGGCGCTGGTATCAGTATGTAAGGCACACAGCGGTAGGCACCGGTCGGATGGACACTAACACACTCATAGAGACGCAAGGTGACACCGAGGGAACGCCATGTGGCGAGTCGAGTGATGAGTGTCCGTGCCGCTGCCTCCATAACCCTGTTTTGTATTGGAATTTGTATGGACGCTGCCACTCGACATGCGACACCTCGAGCAGCTAGCTCATTTCGCAAGTCTCCACGAGCGGACAGGGCTGACCGCGACGCCTGGAACGACCTACAGTCACTGTAACAGTGCTGTAGACAATGCGCGGCTCGGTCTGCAGCCGTGGGTGCTGCGGCCTCGTGCTCCTCGTCTCGCTCCTGTTGGCGCTCGCGTCCGCTTCCTCCTCCTCCTCCTCCTCCTCCTCCTC
>JAADXX010000954.1:0-10107 GCA_023338025.1 Phytopythium oedochilum
CCTTGGCGCCCGCT
Organism: Phytopythium oedochilum; assembly: GCA_023338025.1. NCBI lineage: Eukaryota > Oomycota > Peronosporomycetes > Pythiales > Pythiaceae > Phytopythium > Phytopythium oedochilum. The sequence goes on from JAADXX010000954.1 coordinate 15, forward strand.
GGCGAACGCGGCGGTCGCTGCGGCGGCCCCACAGGCGAGGACGCCACCACGACCGGCACAGCCGCCTCCATGTGTCGCCGTCCTTTCTCGCCCGGTTGCTTTCCGCGTCAAAGCAAAAATCCTTCCTTTCCTCTTGTTCCAGCAAAATGAACCCAGTCCGAATAGAGCGCCGTAGATCTTGGCGAATCTATGTATTCGATGTGGTGGGATATGCGCTTGCCGAGGCCGGCGCCGCCCCTCCCTTCTCGAATCGCCGCCCATCGGTGGATTTCCTCCCTTCGAGTGCGCCACGTCCGTCCGTCCGCGCGTCCCGTCGACTGCTGCGACCGCCAAGCCCACTGCAGCCGCTCTATAGTAGTGCGCCGGCCAGAACATCCGCCTCTCCCTCTCCCTCTCACTCTCTGTCTGCGACCATGGCGAGCGTGACGGTGACGGTGGGCGAGAGCCACCATGTGTCGGAGGAGACGCGTGCGCGCGCCGAGGCGCTCAAGGCGCAGGGCAACGAGGCGCTGAGCCACTTCAAGTTCGCGGCGGCAGTGGACCTGTACTCGCAGGCCATCGCGCTGGCGCCGACCGCCATCTTCTACGCGAACCGGGCGGCCGCGCACATGAAGAACGAGAGCTATGGCCTCGCCATCGACGACGCGTCGGCCGCCATCGACCTGGACACGAGCTATATCAAGGCGTACTACCGCCGCGGGTCGGCGCAGCTGGCGCTCGGCCACCACAAGAAGGCTGTCAAGGACTTCAAGCTCGTCGTGCGCATGAAGCCGCAGGACAAAGACGCGCGCGCCAAGCTCAAGCTGTGCGAGAAGATCATCAAGGAGGCGGCGTTCGCTGCTGCCATCCAGTCGGAGCGCAACCGCCCGCTGTCGGAGACGATCGACGTCAACTCGATGGGTGCGTTCGGTTTGTATGCGGCTGTGGGCGATCTTCTTTGAGCTCTAACGTATAGTTGTGGTGCAGTGGTGGATCCGACCTACGATGGACCGCGACTGCCGGACGACGTGGTCTCTGTCAAGCCGGACTTTATCGTTGCGCTAATGGACCGCTTCAAGCGCGGCAAGCTGCTGCACCGCAAGTACGTGATCCAGATCCTGCTGGAGCTCAAGCGCATGTTCGAGAAGCTGCCGTCGCTGCTGCGCGTGTCGCTTCCCTCGGACGACCCGGACGCGCACTTCACGGTCTGCGGCGACACGCACGGGCAGTTCTACGACGTCTGCAACATTTTTTCGCTCAACGGGCTTCCGAGCGAGACGAATCCGTATTTATTCAACGGCGACTTCGTCGACCGCGGCTCGTTCTCGTTCGAAGTTGTCATGACGCTGTTCGCCATGAAGCTCGTGTATCCTCAACACGTGCACTTGCTGCGCGGCAACCACGAGTCCAAGAACATGAACAAGATCTACGGTTTCGAGGGCGAGATCAAGCACAAATACGACGAGACGGTCATGAACCTTTTCACGGAAGTCTTCAACTGGCTGCCGCTCGCTGCGGTCATCGAAGACCGCGTGCTGGTCGTGCACGGCGGCCTCTTCAGTGAGGAGAACGTGACACTCGACGCCATTGCGAAGATCGATCGCAACTGCGAGCCGCCGGAGAGTGGTCTCATGAGCGACCTCATGTGGAGCGACCCGCAGCCGTTCGCTGGTCGCGGACCCAGCAAGCGCGGTATCGGTCTTTCGTTCGGCCCGGACGTCACCAAGGCATTCCTCGAGTTCAACAACCTGGGTGGGTATTGTTTGCTTTTCTGTTGGTGGGATCCATTTGCTTACGCTTGCTTGCTTGCAGAGCTGTTGGTGCGGTCGCATGAAGTCAAGGACGAGGGATACCTAGTCGAGCACGACGGCAAGTGCATCACCGTGTTCAGCGCGCCGAACTACTGTGATCAGATGGGCAACAAGGGTGCCTTCATTCGGTTCGAAAAGGACATGAAGCCCCGATTTACCCAGTTTGTTGCCGTGGTGCGTTGCTGCATTTGTCTCTCAGCCGTGACGCTGATTTCGGACGCCGCTCATTGACGCTAACTCTTCACTTTCCCAACCGCAGGAACACCCGCCGATTCGACCCATGGCGTACGCTGGCAACATGGGCGGCATGTTCGGTTAAACCTCGGTGATTGAGGGAGCAAGCTCCCGCGTCAGTACTCCGTGAAGCTCCGACGAATGCGGTAGAATGCGGTTCCTTCGATGGAGACACCCAACAAGTGTGTACGTGCAATGTCAGTTGCTTCGTGTGAATAGTTCATCTCCACAGTGTAGTTCACACTCATTACGACGAAGAATCCACCGACATGACGGACAGTTGGAGCTCAGCTCGATCCCATCGCGAACGAGAGGTACTCGATGCGTTGATTGGGGTGTTACCCTCTACTCTGTGTTTGTGTGAACTGCGCAATGACCTTAGCTGCATTGACAGCGCAGCCGTTGCTCGACGTCCCACTAGCCCTGAACGTGCCGCGTTGGGAGCGGTAGAACAGACGCAATGAGTCGCCTGAGAACGATGGGAACCGTGCGCTAGGTGGTGGCCGTGGCGGCTCCCAGTCAGCAAGGGCGGCAATTGCGCAGAACACCTCATCGCCGTTCAGTCCATAGAGCGCGAGCAGCAGTGTGGTCGTTGTATCGACGATCTCCGAGGGCACAGCGCGGTGGAGGAACTTCGCGCACGACGCGAGCACCTCTGGCACGAGCGAGCTCACGGCGTCCGTATTCTGCGCGACCGTTGTGATGCACGACAAGATGGCCAGCAGCTGCCGGATCTCCTGCGTCTTGCGACCCAACGAGGTCACTTGGGTCGATTGCGCTTCTACTTCCTCTTGGCCCAATCCAGCTTCAGTGCGCGAGTTCGACGTGTCGAGTAGCAGCATCGACCGAGTAATCTTCGACACGTCCTCCTCGAAGTTGATCAGCTCGAGCTGGCGTCGGAACTCGGGCCAGACGTCTTCCACGAAGCGACTAGCGATGAAGTCTCCAGCGACTTTCGCCAGCGTGCTGATCACGCGGGCAGTAGCTGTGACGATTGCGCGGCTCTCCGCGCGCAAACGCGGCAGCAGCGACGGCCAGAGGCGGTGGATCAGCGGGAGGAGCTGCTTCTGCGAGCGAGCAAGCAGTCGGAAGCCGTCATTCATGAGTGCCAGCACCTGACAGCACGCCAGCGGCTCGGGGGTGGCTACAAAGTATCCCGACCGGTCCAAGATCTCGACTGCAAGCGCGCGGTATACAGGGTCCAGACGGGCGTCTTGGTCGCCATCATCGTCGTCGTCGTCACCACCGTCGCCATTCCCTCCACCGCCGAGTGCACTGCCTTCGTCGTGTTCAACAGGCATCGCTGCCTTGACGTTCGGAGTTGTCGCTGGAGCCTCATCCCCATCCTTTAGCTCCTGGAATCGCGGGGTGCCGTTCTTCCCATCGTCGTCTTCTTGAGCGTCATAGTCATCATCGACCGCAAGTGCGTTCATTTCCGCCAGGAACCGAGACAGGAGCGACGGAGGTGAGACGCCCGTGTTCGTCTGTGCACTCTCATCTACTTCTGCTTCCACCTCGTCAGCTCCAGCGGCAATACTGCGCAGCAGCGAGTGGAGAGAGCGCAGCAACCCATCCGTGAAAGGCGACTCCTGGTACAGGTCGACACTGCGCAGAAGCGAGTGGGTCACTTCGTCCGCGAGCGGCAGCGATGCGATCCGGGTGTGCTGTAGCAACGCCTCAACCACGAATGCCGTGAGCGGGAACTCGTCCAAGTTCTCGAGCCGCGAGCACAGCGCGTCCACAAAGTAGTCCATATTGGCCTCGAAAAGCGCCTCCATCGACGCGTAGTCGCAGAAGAAGTAGATCTTCACGAGCGTTGCCAGAGCCGCGCGCTCCACCTGCAGCGACCGCGACCCTAGCTTCTCGACCAGCGGATACAGCACATGCAGGAGGAAGACCGAGAAGTCGAGTCGCAGGGCCTCAACGCACACCCCGACGCATTCGACCATGAGTGCGCGCTGGTTCACGCGTGCCTTTGGCTCAACGGAGCACTGCTCGCCCCATACCTCAAGCGCAAGCAGGTCTTCCAGCACGCGGCCCACGAGATGGACATCCACAGCGCCGGGCGAGCGAGCATCCGCCACCATCTCGCCTGCTGCGAGAGTTGTCGCAATGCCGTTGTCTTCACTGGTTTTCGTGATACAGTACGCCCTCAGGAACTCGTTCAGCACCAGCATGACCTCAGCGCCAGAGCTCGAGCCGTCCTCGTTCTGCTCCTCACGGACAGTGTCCCCATCGTCCGGCATCATCATTGCGAACGCGCAGTCGATGAAGACGGCGGGTGTGCAAACAGCTCCAAGCGCGTGCAGTAGCTCGAACGCGGCGTCTACGACGTCTTGGTCGTGGAAGTGCTTCAGCCGCTTCTGGTAGTGTGACACTACGAGCGAGTCCGCTTTGCCGTCGCTTGCCTTGGTGAGAGTCTGATGCACGATCAGGTCGATGTCCATGGCTTCAAACTGCAGCACGCGACACAGCGACTTGTACGTGGACTCTATCGACCGGTCCAAGAAGGGCCGCAGGCGCGTGCCGAGGAACGACAGGTACCCCGTGATCTTCTTCATGATGTGCGCGCTGAACGCCTCGTGCTCGGTCGCGCACTTGAGCACGAGCGTCGACAGCTGCATCTCGAACCGGTTCGCGAAGGCCGGCAGCATCGCGAGCCACTCGCCCGACGTGAGCTTTGCGTTCAGCTCATCGCTGACGCGCCGCGCCGCCGCCGCCACCTCCGGGATCGCGTCCACTTGGTAGACAAGCAGCTCCTCGAAGCAGCGGAAGAACGAGTCCTGCAGCGTCGACCGGCACTCGAGCACGACAACGCCGCACAGACCCGCGAGCGCGCAGCGGATGCGCCAAGACGCCTGGTGGTGCGCTCGCTGGCCGACCGCGAAGACCCGCGACATGATGATGTCCAGGTTGGCTGCTGTCTCGGCGAGCCACTTGTCCCCGTCGTCGCTTGGCACTCGCTCGCCGTCTCCTTCGTGATGTCCGACGGCTGTTGGTCGGCTACGCGCTTCCCCCGCGTCACCACGGAGAGCGAACTCCCGCAGCGACTCGAGCGAGTACTTCGACTGTTGCTGCCGCACATTGTTCACGGGGATGTCGTCTGCAAGGCACGTTCGTACCGCCTGCGCGAGGCATTCGATGGCCGCCACGACGACTTTGGACGACTGGTTCGGCACGTTCACGCACTTCCAGACGCCACCCGTGACGCCCGGCAGAAACTGGCGCAGCGCCAGTGGGTCCGTCTCAAAGCACTTGACGACCTGCGTCAGCGTCTCCATGGCCAGCAGCGCCGCCTCGCGATACCGGTCGTTCCCCGCGACATGGAGCAGCGCGGACACCAGGTACGCCATGAAATGCATGTGTGCAGTCGACTCGAGCGCCAGCGACGGCCGTCGGCGCTTGATAGACGGCTGGTTGTGGCGCGCATGGGGCCCGTCACGCGCGCTGAACAGCAGACGGAGACACGTGAGGACGGACACGCGCAGCTCCTCGCTCTGCTCGCCCAGCGTCGTCACCGCCTCGCCCGACGTCGCGTCCACCGCGGCCTCGGGCGTGGGCAGGAAGAGCACGCAGCTGCGTCGACAGCACGCACCGTTAGCCTCTTTGTACCAACAGTAGCGCCGGTGTTGCCAGCACGACAGGTCGGTCACCTCTGGACGAAGCTCAGCAGCTTCTGCGGCGTCGCCTGCACGCTGCGCGCGCTGCGCTCCAGCACGGCGGCCAGCGCACGGAAGGCACTCTCTTGGACGCGCACGCTCCCGCAGTCCGAGACGTAGCCGAGCAGCAGCTTGTGCAGCGAGAGCAGCACGAGGTTGTCCAGCGCGGCGGCCGGCAGCAGCGACATGGCGTCCTCGCCGCGTCCAGACTGGCCGCCCAGGAACCGTACGAGCTCGTCCAGGAGCGCCGCCAGCTCCTCGCTCGAGCCGTCGCTCGGCCGCCGCTGCAGGAACTGCGCCAGCCGCGAGCTCAGCTCCACGTACGCTGCCGTCGTCGACGCCATCCCTCGGTCGGGTTGATGTGCTTGATGCGCGCTTGTCGGTGATGAATGTCTACTGATTGGTCAAATACCCTTCTTTGATTCGTATATTCATCCAATAAACTATATTTAAATGATGTTAGGACATGTGATTAGTCACAATACATAACGGGGACATCCCATTGGGTCGCTGGCGAGCTCGGATCGAACCCGTGCTGATTGGGTTCCAGCCGTGCCTTTTTCCAGCTCCCCTCAGTTCATCACACTTGCTCGGATACATTCTCAGTCGTCGACCATGGCCACAGGCAAGCGCGAGCAGCGGCACGCGGCGCTTGTCGCGCGGCTGGCGGAGGTGCGGCGCGCGCAGGAGCAGCTGCGCGTGGCGTCCAAGGTGTTCGCGGTGGACGCAGGCGCGGCGGAGAAGCGCGCGGTGGCGCGGGCGCTGCAGGAGCTGCTGCGGTCGTCGCCCGAGGTGGCGGTGCTCGGCGCGCAGACGGGCGCCGTGGTCGAGCGCGTGGCCAACGCGAACGACGTGGCCGAGAAGATGACGCGCGAGGTGCGGCGTCTGGACGTGGTGCAGTCGCGCATGGCGCAGTGCCTGGCGCAGGCGGGCAAGCTGCTGACACTGCGCAACTCGCTCGCGGGCATCCGGCGCGCCATGCAGCAGCGCGACTACGCCGCGGCCGCCGCCTTCCTGCGCGAGCTCAAGGCTGTCGAGCGCGACATGGCGCTCGACGCGGCCGACAAGCTGCGCCTGGACACGACCGAGAGCGACCTCAAGGCGGTCATCGAGGCGTCCTTCGAGGCCGGGCTGCGCGACGGCGACGCGCGCCAGGTCCAGCGCTTCGCGCCGCTCTTCCAGGCCACGGGCGTCGGCCGCAGCTACGAAGAGCGCGGCTTCTCGCAGCTGCTCTCGTTCGTGCAGGCGGCGCTCGAGCAGCAGCTCTCGCCCTTCTCGCGCGGCGCGTTCAGCACCAAGGAGCTCATGGACCAGCTCGCCGCGGTCTTCAACCAGGTCGCGGCCGCCGAGCAGGAGTACGGCGCGCTCGTGTGCCAGTGCTTCCAGCGCGTCGGCGGCGCCAACCGGCTGCTCGCCGCGCTCTACTCCGCCGGAGAGAAGTACGCCGTGCTCGTGCTCAACGCCTACATGCAGCAGCGCAGGTTCTTGCAGCGCATGAACACGGTCGAGGCGATGGTCGACCCGGCCGGGGCAGGCGGTGCATCCACGGACGCAGCCGGCCCGGCTGGCGGCGGACACGCAGAGGAGGACGACGTGGCCGTCATGAACGAGCAGCTGAACGAGATCGCGCTCGTGATCCAGCACACGCAGACGTACGAGCGGTTCATGCGGTCCCGAGTCGTCGTCGAAGCGATCGACAAGGACGAGGCTACAGACGAGTACGGAGAGCAGAGTCAAACGAACAAGGGCGATGGTATCCAACCGCTAGCGGCGCCGACAGAGGTGCTGCCTCCTAGCCACGAGAGCGAGCTGGGCAAGACGGTGCAGGAGCTCGCGGGATTCTACTGCTACTTTGAGAACGATCTGCTCAACCGCGCGGCGCGCAAGGCGTTCCAGTGGGAAGAGCTGCGGTACTCCTCGGCCTCCTCCTCGTCGCTTGACGCGGCCGCCGGTGCCGCGGGCGTGAGTGGCTCTAGCACCGACGACGGCGTCGTGTGCTTCCCGATCTCGTCGGCCGTCGACGAAATTTTCTACGTTGCGCGCAACTCGGGCCTCCGGGCTCTGGCCACGGGCCACAGCGACTGCGCCGCCGGCGTGCTCAACATGATCAACACGCTGCTGCGCGACGTGCTGGGTGACGCGATGCGCAGTCGCATCCGCAACATGGCGGCGTTCGTCAAGTTCGAGTCGGAGACGAGTCTGCTGGCCGCGAGCAACCAGCTGCGCGACCAAATGCAGCAGCAGCTGGCCAAATTCAGCAAGACGATGGGCCCGATCCCGCTGCAGATCCCGATGGGAGGCGGCCTGACGTCGGCGACTGGGATGATGGGGTCGTCCTCGTCCCTGCCGAGCCTGGCTGCCAGCGGGAACGCCGGCGCGACGAACGCGAGCGGCAATCCAAGCGAGCTGCGCAAAGAGTGCGGCCCGGACGTCGTCATGAACAGCCTGGAAGCCACGACCGAGTACATTGCGCAGATCAAGGCCCAGTTCGCTAACGAGCTGGAGCAGGACTTCGCGGACGCGCCGCCGCACCTCCTCTCGTGCCTCAACGGGCTCGAGGACGCGTCGACGGAGCTCGCGCAGCTGCTGCGCGCTAGTCGCAAGAAGCTGCTCAAGCTGCTGGAGCCCAAGATCGCCGGCGAGCTCGGCGCGCTGCTGGCGCCGCCGTCGTCCAAGCGGCCGGGCGTGAGCTACGAGCTAACGGAGCAGCAGTTCACGTTCAACGAGGCGAACGACCCGTTCGCGCAGGCGTTCGTCTCGGGCATGCGCGCGCTGCTGGGCTCGTTCCGCGCGTCGCTGTCGCCGGCCAACTACCGCGAGGTGGTCGCGCTCTCGGCTCACTGCACGGCGGCGCTGGTGCAAACGTGGTTCGACGCTCGCGGCGCGCGGTTCAGCCAGCTCGGCGCGCTCCAGTTCGACAAGGACCTGCGCGTGCTCGGCGGCTTCTTCAACGAGGTCTGCGACGCACGCGAGGCCTTCGCCGAGCTCGCGCAGACGGCGGCCGTGCTGTCGGTGGACGCGCTCGAGGACGTCGCGGACGTGTTCGGACGCACGAGTCGCGGGGCCAAGTGGAAGCTCTCGGCTTCGCGCGTCAAGGAGGTGCTGTCGCGGCGCGTCGAGTTCGCGGCCGCGGCCGTCAACAAGCTCGCGCTGAGCTCGCCATGACGGCGGCGATGGTCGGTGGCGGAAAGTGTACTCTAGCGGCACCAGACGACGTGGCGGATGCAGACGAATGAGGGAGGATGGACTCGAGGCCGGGATTTGACTCTTTCGCTTCACAGGTCGCGCTTTGTTGCAGGCTGCAGACCGCGCGTTGAGCATGTGCGAGACGAGGGACGTGGCGACGGTGAGTCGGTCAGTGACAGCAGATCGGTGTCTCTGCTGACCTCCGATCGATCACGTCCATCGACCACAGAAACGCTGCTTCAGTATCGGACTATCCGATACTAAACGTCCATCAGTCAGCGCTGCTGGGTGCTCCTCTGGGTCGCACGTTCCACCGCCGGCAGGTGACCGCAAGGCAGCCGTGTGGGGCGTTGTGGGTGTCGTTGCCGACGCTTGGACAGCACTATAGAAGCCTTCTACCGGAGGCGGCGTCAACCTTCGCTCTGAATCGTATCAATATCACGCACGGAGATCCCTGCACTAATACCGTACCGCGCATGGAGCGATCGACTGGCGGATCGACTGGCGGTCAGCCACCGCGCTTGAGCCTCGACCGGCCAACAAACAGACGGACGCAGGCGATCGGTGTGTGCTGGCCCGGAGCACCCGTCACGAAAGGGACAGGACCAGGAGTTCTCGCCCAGCACGCGGTCCACTCTGGCGATCCTGCTCGCCGCTGAGGTAGGGCGGGCGATCTCCTAGTCCGTCGACGGCAGCGCGCGAACTGGTCGGGCACCAACCGTCCGGCTGACCAGTGGTGGACTGAGACCACCCACCCAAGCGTCCCGGCACCACCAGCACCATAGATGCCAGTACAGCGCAGTATGCGAATGCACGAAGCTCGACAGAGCGAGCAGCCGCAGCCCACAGATGCATCCCTTTCGTGTCGCGGAGGTGGGCGAGTCGGCTCACAGCGAGTCATCCAAAGTCCCAGACGTGTTCAGTACATTTCCCCACCACTTTCACGGATCGGTGGCGCTAGTCTCCTGCGACACTTGCGGAACCGAAATCCGCGGCCTTTGGTCGAGAATGTCGTCCCAAGGTACAGTATTTATCAACCGTTTCCCCCTGTGATGATGACTCTAGGCTAATCATTGAACTGAGGTCGATTTTAGGATACTCGTAGATGGGCGTGACGTTGAATCAACGTACTGTACATTTTAGTCCCTCCAAGTGACTATTCACTGGTATTCGCGGAATTACACTGGCGACAACATCGCACGCATGCGCCTTCGTAAAATGTCG
>JAADXX010000955.1:0-10065 GCA_023338025.1 Phytopythium oedochilum
GACGCGAGCGACGCGCCGTCGCCCGTGTTCGCCACGGACAGCGCGTTCTACTTGGAGCGCGAGCAGGACCTGAGCATGCTCGAGGCCGCGGGCATCGACACGACGTTCCCGTTCGTCGGTGGGGACGAGACACAGACGCAGACGCAGGCGACGCATCCGGAGCAGCAGCAGCGCCACCGCAAGCGCAAGAGCGCCGAGCTGCAGCGCCTGCAGTCGGAGGCCGCGCGGCTCGCGAGCGAGAATGTGCAGCTGGAGAAGCGCATCAAGATGGCCGAGGCGACGCTGCCGGCGGCGGCGTCCGCGTCGACGCCGGCGGTCAAGCGCGAGATCTCGAGCATGCGGGACGAGCTGGCCGCGAACGAGCAGGCCGAGAAGCTCTACCGCCGGCGCTACGACATTCTGCACGGCATCCTCGAGGCGTGGAACACGGGCGTGATCGAGGACATGGAGGAGATCGCCGACTCGGTGTACGACGACGACGTGACGCTCATCAGCCCGGACTACGAGGAGGGCCTGCGCGGCGTGCAGGCCGTGCTGGCGCACTGGAACACGCTGCTGGACGTCTTCCCCGACGGCATCATGGAGGAGTACGAGATCCAGCGCGAGGGCTCGAGCAGCGACAAGCTCCGCGCAACCTGGGTCTTCAGCGGCACGCAGATCAACCCGATCCACGGCGTCGAGCCGCGCCACGAGAAGGTCAAGATCAGCGGCACGTCCTTCTACACGTTCAAGGGCGACAAGATCCGGCGGTCGGTCGTCACGTGGAACTACCGCGAGACGCTGCTCAAGCTCATGGGCGTGCAGCCGGACAAGGCGGGCGGCGCCGTGCTGAGCGCGCGCGTGGCGGCCTGAGCGCCTGACTGGCTGGCTGGCGATTCGATTGATGGGAGCGAGTGGAGCAGCTCGCGTGTAGCAACAACTAAGTTAAGCGGCGGCGTGGGGAGGAAGGGCCCTCCCTCTAGAGCGTATTATATACCGACCCGGCAGCAGTAGAAGGAGCAGGCGGCGGCGGAGAGTTCAGAAATACACCAGGTTCCTTCGTCTGCAGAGACTGCTGCTGTGCGTGCCTCCCCTCCTTCATCCGTCTATGCCGAGACCAGAAGTGGCCTACGCTCCAGGACGTATATCCGGCCGGGGATCGGCTGTCCACTCTCCTTGCGCACCTCGACGTCTTGGCTCAGCGCAATGGCCAAGCCGTTCGAGCGCGAGAGGTCCGATATGTAGCGATGCGAGTGCTGGAAGCGGCCGGAGTGGGCGAGCCGGAACGCAGCGCTGCTGCTGCTGCTGTCCACGTCCGACGGCGATGACGCGAGCAGCTCGATGGAGAACGCCATGCGGCCTGTCACCGGCTTGAGCTTGCGGGCGACCAGCGCGAACACTTCTTCGAGCGCGCCGACGTAGATCCACACGTCGGCCGAGACGACGAGGTCCAGCGCACCGTCCGCGCAGCCTGCAAGGAACGGAGCAATGTCCGCCGCTAGAGTACCAAGCACCGACAGTCAGCTCAGCCGAGGCATGCACACTATGGGACGAGAGAGGATCCGTACTGTGGAGGTCGTCGTAGAAGCCCGAGGCGCGCGTCTTGGCGATCATCTGCGGCGAAATGTCCACCTACGCGAGCAAGACGAGACAGTCAGCGTCGGCTCTACCAGGCGTCCAAGTCGAAGCGAACGCACTCCGATCATGCGCGCGGCGTAGGGACGAAGCAGGCGGCCGCACAGCCCCGTGCCGCAGCCAACGTCCGCGACGACCCAGGACGGAGCGGCGGCGCTCGCAAACGCAGCAGGCTCCAGCCGCTTGAGAGCGTCCACGAGCTGCCACGGGACCCGGTACTCGAGGTGCGTCACGAGCTTCTCCTCGAAGGTGTCGGCCAGCTCGTCGAAGACCTCCTGGACGTACTGCGGCGCGGCCGTGACGGCGTCGCCCTCGAGCGTCGCCAGCGAGTGGACGGCGCGCACGTGGCGGCTCGCGCTGGCAGCGATGACAGCGCGGTATCCCGCCAGCACGCGCTCCGGCTCCTCGGGATAATACACCGTTCTGCATCCTTACGGTTAGATGGACTGGGGAATGGCGGCGAGTTCATCGTCAAGCGCGCGCACCTGAGGACGGTGTGCGCGACCGAGTCGCTGTCGTCGATCATGACGACTCGGAGCATGCACGTGGCCGCAAAGTACGTCTCGCCTGCAAGTTGATAGACGTGGACAGTCATGTGAGTCTTCCCGGGGTGGCATCCACCGACGGCCCTCGATCGTTTACCCAGCATGTGCAGGATGACAGCGAGATTGAAGTTGGACTTGGTACAGCGCGGACTCTGAGCCAGGACCTGGATGAAGCCCGCGGCAGCCGCCAGCACCTCGCCGCCTTCGAACAGCGCGGTTGCGTGCTCGCGCATCTGCACCACTTGAGGCTCGGAGCTCGGTCGGAAGGCGTCGGGCTGAGCCTCGCTCTTTGACTCTTGAGAGGTGATAGCGGTCCACCACGGCACTTCGACGGCCGGCGCGAGCGCGACTTCAGCCAGACGCATGAGTCCACGGACCGCTAGACGCACGAACAAGCGGTCAGAGGTCGAGACTACGGTAGACGTCTCCGACTGCGAGGTGTGCGTCTACCAACCTGAATCCTGCTGGCCCAGTCCGAGCTCTCGCTGTGCAGAATCAATCGACAGGAGTCGTTAGTCGGCCGGTTCTCAAGCCGTACAGCAACGCTGTCTGTCGCAGTAGCCCACCTCAATGCGGTGCGCGTCGACTCGACTGCCGCCTTGGTCGATGAACACACAGGCAGGCAGCTCCACCACGCCCAAGCGCTTGCAAAGCGCCAGGAAGGCTCTACGCCGCAGCGCCAGCACAACCAGCACATGTGTGTGTGAGCAATAGAAGCGCATACGTCTGGTCGTAAGTGAGCGTGCGTACGCTGCGTCCACCGTCTTGGTGATCCACCCGTCGTCATTGGAAGTAGACGGCGGCGGCTGGGTCTCTGAGCCGTCACTCTCTCGGCGCAGCTCTACTCGCTGCACCGCGGCACCAACGCCTCTTATCAGCGCGTCCGCTCGCGAACGGACGACCGCGTCGGCCGCCACGCTCCACTCGCTCGTCAGCAGCAGCAGCCGAACCGCGGCCATCCCCAACCCATCGAGCACGTCCGCCATGGTCGTCCTTGTCAACGTTAGTATTTGTGCCCCCCCGAATGCTGCCACGTCATGTGGTCCACATCGAAATACCCACTTTACCGGTACATACCGACCCGACTTATCATGGATCAGGTACAGTGTACACTTCATACGGGAACCATGTACCATAATGCTGGCTCCGCATTCGTGGCTCTCACCGGCCCGGCTGGGGAACACCAAGACCTGCTCGCGCGTCATCCTTCCGGTCGCAGGTTGTCCCCTTCCGCACGCTCGCGAGCCCGCCCGCGCCGCCCGCCGCCGCCCTCCCGCTCTGCCAGAGAGGACGAGCGCCAGTGCGCGACCTATCCCCCGCTCCTCCGGCCCGAATCAACCGCGTAGAAGCCACGTTCGCGTTGCAACAATGGGTGCGACTCCGAGCAAGAGCGCCGCCGCCGCGGCCTCCACCTCCTTCCCGGTGCTCGCCACCAGCGCCGCCGCGCCTGTACGCTGCTTGCGGACAGAGAGAGACGAGTGAGTGAGCGTAGACGCCTCTAACGCCGTGTGTGTGTGTGGGACCGCAGGACTTTGGCATGGGCAGCGCCGAGGCGGGCGAGATCCCCGTGTACATGCAGCAGGTGCACGAGATCGAGCGCGAGCGGCAGAAGCTGCCGAACCCGGGGCTGTACGAGAACGCGACGAACGAGCTCAAGGGCCCCGTGTCTCCGGACGCGTTCGACGGCTTCCGCTTCGACTTTACGCGCATTTTGGGCCAGAAGTTCTCGACGTCGCACTCGTTCCTGCTGGGCACGCCCATGATCCCCGGCGGGCTGTACCAGTTCGGCGCGAACGTGGTCGTGGGCGACGCGATGGACCCGTCGACGTTCCTCATGAGCAAGGTCACGCCCGACGGCTACCTGGACGCGCGGTGGAACCAGCGGCTGACGAGCAGCTGGAAGATGCGCGTCAAGTCGCAGCTCAAGGCCGAGGCGCACGGCAGCCAGGCGCTCGCCGACTTTGACTACGCCGGTGAGGACTTTACGTGGAACATGAAGATCTCGAACGGCCCGCTGCTCGGCGTGAGCTACCTGCAGAGCGTGACGCAGCACCTGGCGCTCGGCGGAGAGGGCTACTACCACGGCAAGCACCGCAAGGTCATATCTGCCTACTGCGCCAAGTACTCGTCCCCGACGTGGGCGGGCACGGCCACGCTCGGCGCCATGGGCACGCTGCAGCTGCAGTACCTGCGCAAGGTGGGCAACCGCATGCGCTACGGCTCGGAGCTCGTGTACAACCACGCGTCGGGCGAGTCGCAGACGACCGTCGGCGTCGAGGTGGACCTGAACCAGACGCACCTCGTGTCGAGCGTCGACCAAACGGGCCGCGTGGCCACGAGCGTCGAGACGCGCGTGCTGCCCAACTTCATGCTCACGCTCTCGGCCGAGGCCTTCCCGGCCAAGGACGACTTCAAGTTTGGCTACGGCGCGCAGATCACCTTCTAGACGCACAGCACAGCGCGAGCGACCGACCGAATAACCGAGCAGGACGACAGTAGCTGGATGGCGAGGGGGGAGCAGCATTCGACCCCCATAAACCAATCGAAACCCACACAAACACACACGCAGACAGGGGTAGGACGCAGCGATATGAGTGAGTTCTCCTGCTACACTGTCGAGGTGTCGAACGTCCGTCCAAACAGTTCAATCGAGAGGAGCGGCGGCCTCGCCGGCCTGGCAGCGATCAGAACGGCCAGTCGCCGGCCGGCTTGCCGTTGTTGGAGCCGCCGCGGTAGCCCGACGACGGCGCGCTGTTGCCGCTGCCCGAGGCGCCGAGTCCACCCTCGACGTTCCTAGTCGCAACACGAGGCAGTCAGTACGCGAGCTCATGGGATCTAGCCGAGGTGACGATGCGACGTACGGCGGACCCTCGAGGACCGAGTGGAAGCCGAAGATACGAGGGAGCGAGTACGTCAACAGCTCCTGCGAACACGCACTCGTTCAGTCAATGCCGCACTTGCAAACGTCTTGTTCTTTGCACGAGCGCGCACCCGGAAGACGCGGGCCTCGCCCGTGTTGAGCGACGCGACCGCCTGCGCCTCGCCCGCGACCTTGAGCAGCACCATCGGGTTGCCGTCCTGGTCGGCCACGCGCGACACGTGCAGCTCCTTCTTCTTCTTCTCGTCCTCGCTCGCGTTCACGTTGGCCGAGTGCGAGATCGACAGCTCCGACACCTTGGCGTCCAGCAGCTCGAGCACGAGCCCGATCTCCGACGGACTCAGCGAGAAGAACTGCCAACGGAGGGAGGGAATGCCACGAGGTTGAGTCGCGACCCAACGGCGCCAAGGAGGGACGGAGGAGAGAGGCACGCGCGCCTACCGTCTTCTTGTTGTAGTCGTAGCCGCTGTTGGTCGCCTTGGCCCACGACAGCATGATGGCTCCCTACACCACCACCGCGTCGCTTGTGTGAGTCGTTGCCGGCGCCAAACCAACGCCATGTCCACCGGAAGGAGGGCGTACCGCTCGCTTCGTCTTGAGGTACGTGCCGCCGCTCGTGTACTGCGGAGGACTAGGCGACACCTGCAGTAGCAGCCAACACCACGCGCATACGTTAAGCAAGTAAGCGAGTGTAGGAAGGGAAATGCAGCCGCCCCCAACGCGTGTTCCGCACCTGGAAGACCGAGTCGCTCCCGTACGTCGTGAAGCTCGGGTACACGCGCGGCGCCGCTGCGCGAGCGCGGCAGGAAAGCCGCCACCGACGTCAGTAATGAGGCGCAGAGACGTGCAGGCGCGCTGTAGGCCCGCGAGCGTACTGGCGAACGAGGCGGAGCGCGCGGCCGCGAGTCTCCGCGTGAGCGCCATCATCGACATGGACATCTTTGGCCAAGAAGGAGCGGAGATGAAGTGCAGTGTGTGTGGATCCGCTTGGCAAGTCCTAGAGGGTAAGGTAAGTACGATAAAATACTGTTTTCACTCGATAAAGTGCGAGACGCGAAACGACGCGAGCGTCAGTCGCTTTCAGTATTCGAATGCGCGCCTGACGCCGACGCGAAGCTGCCGGCTGCGCATCTATCTTCCAGTGCGTGTTGTCGCGGCTGCAAGTCGGAGGAGTGACGGTCGTCATGTTCCTGAGCTGCGCGGTCGGCCAGGTGGTGCGCACGTTCGAGCTGAGCTCGGACGCGATCCAGCCGCTGCGCACCATGGGATCGCAGAGCGACCGCGTCACATGCGCGCGCTACAACCACAACGGGCGCATCGTGGCGAGCGCAAGCGTGGACGGCGGCATCTGCTTGGACGTCGCGAGCTCGGGAGAGCTGCTTTCGCGCTTCTTCTACCCGTCGGCGGCACCCCGCGATCGCGTACGTTCGTTCTAGGAGGCGCATCCTTCCTTGCCCAGAGTGGTAACATCGCACCGGCGGACTTGCAGGGCGTCACGAGCGTGCACTTTAGCAGCGGGTCGCGGTTCCTAGCTACTGGAGGAAGCGACGGCTTCGTTCGAGTACGGATCGCAGCGGAGTATGGGTCTCTGGATTAATCAAACTGATGCGGAGCACTTCGTCGACAGGTTTGGGACCTCAAGACACAAGAGGTGACCCAAGCGTATAGCGTCAGTGCCAGCGCCGTCACGTGCGTCTCCTTCAGTGGGTACAAGGACGAAAGGATTGTCGCCGGAACTGCTAGGTCCGCCATTCTCACAGCAATGTCAGGCAGCAATTGGTCCCTTCGCGCTCACTTCACACTTCCCAATGCAGCGGCGCGATCTCCGTGTGCGACGTGCAGAGCTCCGAGACGGCTGGATTCCTCACCACTGACCCCGTCCACGGCGTCCGTATAGTCTTGGAGACTTCTGCTTACCGATCGCCGATCCAAGTACTCACTCTCTCGACTCTCTATGTGAGCAGATGCACCAGGTGTCGGCGCTGCAGGCATCACCCCATCCGTACGCTCGCCAGGCGCTCGGCGCGTGCTACTCAGACGGCTCCGTGCGCGTGTGGGACCTGAGCACGGGCCAGCTGACGAGCGAGTTCGCGCGGCACCACGAGGCCGCAGCCACTTCGCTCGCGATCTCTCCGGTCAGCAAGGTGCTGCTCGCATCTGCCGGGCTCGACGGTTGCATCGCCTTCTTCGACGCGCTTCAGCGCAAGTATGTAGTAGTTCAGTCGGTGCTTATGATGCCAGAGTGTACGCTCTAACCGATGCCTATGGCAGAGAACTGCGCGCGATCCACCTGGACCAGCCCATCTCGGCGCTGTCGCTGTGCGCAGACGGCAAGACGCTGGCAGCAGGCACGATCGCAGGCGAGATCCTAGTCTACGACCTGCGAGGCGCCATCACGCCACTCTACTCGACCGCCGCGCTCGACAACGCGGCGGTCACCTCGCTGCATTTCGCCCCGCCGCCGAGCGACACGGCCACGAGCGTCTCTCCGCTGGGCCAGCGCGTCGTCTCGGCCGAGCACATGTCCCCCATCAAGGGCGAGACGGTGCAGGAGGTCGCCATCAGGAAGCTCCAAGAGCTCGGGCTGGCCGGAGACTCCACCAGCCGCCCGGCATCTCCGACCGCTGCGGTGCTCCAGCCTCAACCCGCTCCAATTCCGCCGTCACACACCGTTGAAAATGCCCAACTAAACAGCCGAAGCGGTGGCGGCAGACTAAGCGCTCGGTCGCGGTCCGAGCCGTCGTTAGTGTCGCTCCTCTCGTCGGCCTCGCGCGCTCCACCGCCTGTAGACACGACTCCGCCTGCGCCTTCGGACTCAATCGCAGCGCGACAGATGCAGACTCCGCCATCAGCAAGCGGGATGCGAGCCAATGGCAGTAGCAGCAACCCGCTACGGTCAGAGATTGAGCGACTGCGTGAAGAGATGGAGTTGCGGCATCGACGAGACCAGGAGCAGCTCTCGGGCATACTGGACGTGCTGGCAGACCGGTACGAAGCGCTGGAGGGCGAGAACCGACGGTTGCGGCTCGAGAACGAGCGCCTCAAAGCACACTTGCTCAGACAGCGATAGAGATGGACGGGTCGGAACGACAGGAAGCGGCTTTAGTTGCTTACACTGTGCAAACCTAGATCAAAACAGACAGGTCATGCCCACTTGAACCGGTAGAACTCGAGGCTGCCAGCAGAGCCAACGAGCAGGCGGTCCGCGAACGAATCAACCGAGAGCACGTCGGGCCGGTCGACGATCGCTCCACGACTCACGGTGCGTCCGTCTTGCACATTGTAGAGCGAAATGTGGCGGCAGTGAGCGCCTGCGGCGGCTGCCAGTCCGCGGCCGCCATCGACAAACACTGGGTGGTAAATGGCGCTATGCTGCTTCCCGTCCACGAGATGACCGCGGAACGTGAAGAGCGGAGTAGACGGACGGCGCAAGTCGAACAGGTGCATGTCGGCGTCAAAGCCGGCGGAAACCACCAGGTTCGCGTCCGAAGGGTGGAACTGGACGCTGTTGATAGCTCGGGCGTGCGCGTTGGCGATCTCGACAACCGCGCACTCTTTGACGTGTGTATCGAACACCCGCAGCACGCGGTCGTTCCCTCCAGACGCCACTCGGCGCGGGCTTTGCCTTGACCAGTGCACGCTCTTGACCACGCCGTCGTGTTGGTCTGCATAGCAGTGAACAACAGAGAGGACGCCATCGTCTCGGAACTCGGAAATGGTGATGGTGCTGTCCTTCGAGCCTGTCGCGACCGAGTCTTGCAGCACATCCATGGAGAAGATGCCTGCGCTGTGCAGCTTGTCCGACTGGAAGACCATTTTAGGCATCGAAGATGCGGATAACGCGGTCACTTGGTTGAGATCCCAGAGCTTCACGAGCGAGTCGTTAGACGCAGTGAGCAGGAGATTGCGCTGACCCCCAGGGGAACTCTTGGCGAGGCTGACGCTTGAGATCCACCCCTTGTGCGCTTTGAACGAGAGCAGCGGACCCTGTTCATCGCTTTCGGGGGTTCCGACTTGAGAGCGAGCCGCATAGACAGACACATGTCCTTGGTGGCCAGCAGCGACGAGCAGCGCGTTGTCGGCGAAAGGGCTGAAGCTCACGGCGTAAATCTTCTTGAGCTTCGAGTCAAACAGCGGCGGCGCGACGCGATGGTCCTCTTGCTCAAAGCCAACGAGCGATCGGCCAGTCGCTCGCGGCGATAGCCCAGGCTCCGCACTATCGCCAGAGCTGTTGGTAGACGCTTGGCAAGTATACTGCAGGACGCTCGAGTCGTCAAAGAACAGCTCGAGCATGTTAGCGTTGTCGTTTTCCTCCACATCGTTGGCTGACTTGGATCGTTGCGCTGCCTCATCGGTCTCGGCTGGCAACTTACGAAGACGACTGGAGCGCCGAAGGCCTCCATCTCCGTCGCTTTCTGCCGCAAGGACAGCCCGCTTCCGCTTCGCAGCGGTGCGGCTCGTTTCCCGCTCTTTGCTGGCCTTGGCGCTGCTTTGAACGTGCGACGCCAGCGCCAGCTGCGTGTTCTTCATCCCCATCTGCGCCAGGAACGCGGCGTTCTCCGCCATCCTTGCCAACCGCTTCTGCTCGTACTCTGACACGCCATTGTCGGTCTTCTTGTCTGCTGGAGGCGCTTTGTCGTTGCCATCGCTACGCGCTTCCACGACTCGATTCGTGCGTCCAGAGGGCTCTGTCGTCTCGATGACTGTTGCGCTGGTCTCCTTCGCCGACTGCTGCATCCGCTGTGCGCGCTTTGGGGCCTTGACTCCCTCCTCGCGGTCTGCCTCTGCCTCTGCCTCTGCCTGCTCCTCCTGGAGCGCCGGGCGGCGTGCAATGGGCCGGAAGTACGACAGGATCGTCGGCGTCGGCATCGCTTCCAGTGCAGCAGCAACCGCCGATTTCTTGGCGCCAAAAACGCTCACAAAAGACCCGCCAATACGTTTGATTGGTAGAAATATCGACATCCCTCTATAAGGACCATTGAGTTCCTTGTCACTCTAAGAATAGCGCTTCAGCGTCAGCATTGGCTA
>JAADXX010000956.1:0-10050 GCA_023338025.1 Phytopythium oedochilum
AACACCTCCGTACGCATCTCGTACGCACTTGGTCAGGTACTTGGACAGCTCGTACTTGTTACCTCGCAGAGCCATCATCTTCTCCTTGTCAACTTGGAGGTCGACATGCGGCGAGTCACCTGGCAGCAAAATATTCCACACCGCTTCGGATACGTTCACGGAGAACGGGTCAGCCTCGACCGCATCCATCATCACCTGGTCGCCGTCGTCATCGATGCCAGCCCGGGTCGCTGGAAGGTCTTCCATGTCTGCATCCCCGACTGCTGCCGCAACCTGCTGGGCCTGTTGGTTGTCCAGCAGTATCCCGCGCACGGCGACGCACAACTCGCCAGCACAGCTCTTGATACTGCTGAAGCTGATACCTTCGTACGCGTGCTGGATGAGCCAGCTCAGCTCCTTCGACAGCTCCCGGTCGTCCGCTTGGACGCGTCGCAGCACCGCCTCGTCAACCTCGAGCGGCTTCTCGCCCTTCTTGTTGATAGCGGACCCCGAGCGCATTCCCGACTTGAGGGTGATCCACACGCCATTGGACACCTGCTGCGCCAGGCTGCGCTTGGCGCTTGCTGGAGCGCTAGCGCGCTCCATCTGGTCTAATCCTGTGCTTTCTTCCAGTTTGAGAATGTGGACGCGTTCTTCCTTGGATTATATCCAGGGTTCGCAGTTCGAACAAGTGAGAACTGTTGGGGTGGAAAAATATCCGGATTACTTGCACACCAAAAAAGATAATTACAAAACTTTATATTCCTATACACCTGTGTTTAAACATACACAAAACACTTCCAATATCAAATTACTACTATACAAATGAAACCTGCGATCCTTTGAAACATGATAAACAAGTTCCGTAATTCGGTCTATATAGTGTCATGTCACTCCGGAGTCGTTAACGCACCCTTAATTGTCGACCTCGCGTTCGCTCGTTATGGCCGGGGTACCCGGCTTCGGAGTGGAGCTGGAACTTGGTTCAAGTCAATGATTAGCGTGATTTGTTGCATTACAGGCTGGTGGAAAAGACGACTGAACGTGCAAAAAGGCTGTGGGAGCTACGTATGGCACGGCGTCTGTTGTTGCTCCTAAGTCGTTGGGGTTTGCGTGCGCTGCACCGTCTTCGCCTGCGTGGTACCAGCGCGCGTCAGCGGCGACTGGACGCGGGCGTTTAAACTGGCCCGCGTTGTCGACGCCTGCGGCATACTGTTAAACATGCGAAAGCCGTAGATGTGCTGAATCTGGTAGACGGCGCCTGCATATCGGATGACCACAATGACGCGGGTTAGCAGCGGTCTGTCGCTAGCGTGGCAGCTGCCGATGCGTACCTGGCGTGAGGTCGTCGAGCTCGATGTCGTCCCAGACAGTAAGACGACAGAGCTCGCTGCCAATGATGGTTGGGGCCAGGTTCTCGATGATATCGCAGATCTCCTGGAAATCGTTGGCCGATTCTGCATCGAGGAACTCGAGGTGAGTGCCATGAGTGCGTTCTGTGATTTGGATCGCGTTTGATGACAATGAGTTGTCAGAGCGAGCGTTGTCGGCAAGTGTATGTGCGATGGAGGTTGCGTACCCGTCCGGAAGTGTGTGCCGCGTAAGTAACACATGCGGATGGCGCACGTGATGCCTCTCTGCTGTGAACCGACTGAGGAAATGAATTCTGCGAGGCCCTGCACTGTCGTGAACACGCGCTCGTGCGCATCGAGGTGGCTGCGCAGATGATCGGCTTGGCGCATCGTTGTTTGGCAGTCTCGGCGGGTGTGTTGCTGTGGGAGCAGAAGCAGTTGTGTGGGAGTGTCGAACTTGTGCTTTTATGGTCGGCAGGCGGTGGTGTTTATGACTGCATTTCACTATACAACCGTCGGACGCAAGCTCGTCTTGTCTCGCGTCATGCGTTATTACCATGCGGACTGTTCTCACGAAAAGCTGAGCTATGCGGTTTGCGCATGAGCAGCATGGCGGTGAGACGCAGTCGTTACAGACAGCTGCGGCTTACGGACTTTTTTGCTGCCGATCGCGTTCGAAGTGCGCGACGCTGCCGCGCGTTTGATTTAAATGCCAGTAGCTCCGACGACGAGTGGGAGTTGCCAGCTCGCGCGCGAGCTTCTGATGGCTCGGTCGGCAGTGGTCGCGAAGTTCCGGTGCGTTCGACGAGCTGTGCTCGCTACTCGCCCTTTTTTCGGTTTGTTGGTCAAGTGCGAGTTGCTCACGCGCGTGTTGCTCGTTCGCCGTGACGTTTGCAAATCGCCGGGCCGTTTTTCGCGGCGACTATCGGTTGCGACGGCCCGCGTGAAGCCGCGCAAGCGTCGGCGAAAGCTGTCGACGGGACGACACTGTCGGCAGCGTTCACCGACTCGGCCAGAATCGGGTGCAGACCGTCGCAGTGATTGCAATTTCGTCAGTGCGCCGCCGCGTAGAGAACCAACCGTCATTGAGCTTAACACAGCGATTCGGAAGAGTCATCAACTCGACAGTGCTGGCCCGTGGTTCCGTGGCCGGCAGGCGTAGCCCGTTTGGTCGAGTGCGCTAATCCGTCGGGCGTCGAGTTCGCAGACAAGACGGGTTCGCTTGATGTTTGTCGGTGCGACCGAGCGTGCGACTCTATTACGTGCTGGAACGCTGCTAGCGGTGTGTTTTGCGACTCGAACAACTGCTCTGTTGGCCAGGAGTGTGGCAACCGTGTTTCTGAGCTGTCATGTTTGCGCCTGGTTCGAGGGCCACTTGGTTTCGGCGTGGCGTCGGAGCAGGCCCTGGCTGCTGACACTGTTGTTGGTGAATATTGCGGTGTGCTGCGGACGGGTGGCGATTTCACGCAGAAAATGCGCGCAAGTGGGTTTGGATTCGAGTTTGCGGAGTGTATTGTCGACGGCGATCGCGTGTTTGTTGACGCAAGCTGTGGTGGCAGTCTGTGTCGGTTTCTGAATCATTCTTGCGTCCCAAATTGCCGCTTCGAAGTACGCGTGAATCGGCGGCAGCGGAAGGTTGCTGTTGTGTTCGAGAACGACATTGCGCGTGGCGCTGAGCTGACGCTGCACTATTGCAACCGAGTCTGGTTCTACTGTCGCTGCCTAGTTTGAGTTTGCCGATACTCACGCGAACATAGCAGAAGAGGCTGCAGCGATGCCAGTGATGCTGGTGCTAGCGATGGCAGCGCGTGTTGATCAAGCGTCAAGCGGCAAAACAGTTGGTGATGGTTCTTATGGTTTCCAGGTCGATTCAGCGACGTATTTGTGTTATTGAAGTGGTTCGAAACACGCAAGTAGGTCGTCGAACATGTCAAGGTGTTTTAGGCAGCGACAATTGGATCAGTCGAGCGATGCGATGTAGCCGGAGCAGTAGATGAATGAAGCTGTTTGGCGTTGCTTGTTTGTTGCTCGCTGACTTGCTTTCCGACTTGACTGGCGTCAAAAAGAATCGTGGACAACGAAACGGACTTAGTTGAATTTCGAGCCGATCGAGTAAACCGGTTCATGACGGCGCTACGACGAGGTACGGAGATTAAATAACACGTGGGTGGCTACATTGCGCGAATGAGCTGTTCTGTGCATTGAACTGTGTCACTTGCGAGCGCTTTGAGCAGTGCATCTTCGTCCAGCACGTCTTGGTCCGGCTTGAAGAAGGTGAAATCAGTGCTGTCCGGTTTTCTGCCGATCCAAAACAGCCCTGATGTAACGAACCTAAAGCACCGTCACCGTCGTACACGGTGCTGACGAGGAAGCGGAGGGTCTCAGGCCTCTGAGACCTGCGAACTTGGGGGTGTTTTCAACTCTGGCTTGATTTCTACCCGGGGGGAAGCCCCGGGTTAATCCTAGACCACTCATATGCAATGCATCGATCTGATAGGCCGAAATGGGGCTGCGTCCCCATTTTCGGCCAATCAGCGGGCGCCAACACGACAGCACGTCGGGATTCCGACGTGCCTACTTCTGTAAGAAACCTACCTACAAATGTAAAAGATGTACCTACAAATGCAACGGGGGATCACCCCGTTACAAGTACGCGATCGAGCGCGAGGCGCTCTCGCAACTGAGAGCCGCGGCGCCAGTTTGGCGCCCCAGGCAGCATGAGGCGGTCGAGCAGCACGTGGCGCTCCCGCACTCTGCGGCGGTCGAGCGTGTGGCGCTCCCGCGATCTGTGGCGGTCGAGCACGCGACGCTCTCGCAGCGCGACGGCGCGGAAGCCAACCCTCCGCGTTTGATCGCGGAGTCGAGTGAAGATGATACCTCCTCGACCAGTGACAGCGGCTCTTCGGCCGCGAGCAAGGGCTCGCGGTGACTGAGGAAGACACCGCGCAAGAGAGGGCCGCGCGTCCGAGCGCCTGCGGCCGAGCCTGAAGTGGTTCAGGTTGTGAGCTACGTCGACGGCGTCATCACGGACGCGCGCGAGCTCGAGATGGCGTCGCCTCCCCGTGACGCCGCGCAGCTGACGGAGCTCCCACTGCAGTCGTGGAAGAATTTCCTCCACGACTTGAAGCACGGTGATGTTGAGCAAGTGTACCTCGTCACCACCGCGCGCGAGGACCTTTGCCATGCGGTCGCCGTCGACAGCGACGACAAGGCGCGTGACGTGGAGCGTCCACCACGCGCCGAACCCAAGTCGGCGCGAGAGGGCCGCATCGCTGCCCAGTCGTGGGATGCTCTCCGCGACGCAGGGAACCCGGTCTATGCGCTCGCCCGCGAGTTCGCGGACATCTTTTCCGAGAAGATCCCGGCGGTATTGTCGGTCGATCGTGGCGTTCGACACGAGATCAACCTCGTGCCCGGCAGCAAGTACTGCGTGACTAGGCAGTGGCCCCTCCCGAAGGAGCAAGTCAAGGTGATCGACGACTTCTTCGAAGCCCGCCCTCAGGCGGGTCACGTGCGGGAAAGCGTTTCCCCGCACTCAAGTCCCACCTTCTGCGTCAAGAAGGCGACGGGCGGGTGGCGCCTTGTCCACGCGTACAACAAGCTGAACGACGCGACGATCCCGGCGCAAGCGCCGATCCCTCGGAAGGACATGGTGCTGGACACCATGTCCGGCAGTACGGTCTTCAGCGTCATCGACCTGACAGACGGCTTCTACCAGATCCTGATGCGCGAGAGCGACATCCCGCTCACCGCCGTCAGCACTCCCAGCGGGATGCCCTGGGAGTGGCTTGTCATGCCGCAGGGGCTGAAGAACGCCCCTGCTACGTTCAATCGCATGGTGACTCACATCCTCCGGCCGCTCCGCGACTTCGCGCCGAGCTACTTTGACGACATCTTCGTGCACAGCCGCGCGGACGGCGGTCGTTCGGACGTGGAGGTCCACCTGCAACACCTGCGCCAGGCATTCGAGGCGATGCGCGCGAACAAGCTGTACGCGAATCTCCGCAAGTGCATCTTCTGTGCACCGGAGATTCCGTTGCTCGGGTGCTACGTAAGCGCGGACGGCGTCCGCGCCGACCCCGAGAAGATCGCGTCGATCTGCTCCTGGCCGGTGCCCAGGAACCCTACGGAGCTGCGCCAATGGCTGGGCCTCGCGAACTACTTGCACAAGTACACGCGGAACTACGCGGAGCTGATACAGCCACTGTCGTCGCTGCTGAAGAAGGACGCCACGTGGGCGTGGCGTCCGGAGCATCAAGCCGCGTTTGACGCTGTGAAGACGAGCCTGTCGTCGGCTCCGATCCTGATGATCCCCGACGACTCCAAGCCTTTCCACGTCGTCTGCGACGCGAGCGACTTCGCCATCGGGCGCGCCCTCATGCAGTTTGATGCTGAGGGCCGTGAGCGCGTCGTGAGCTACCAGTCGCGACAGTTGAAGCCGGCGGAGCGCAACTATCCTGTCCACGACAAGGAGCTCCTTGCCATGCGCTACGCGCTGATCAAGTTCAGGGTGTACCTCCTGGGCGAGCAGACCTTCGCCGTGTACACCGACCACGCGTCGCCGCGGACAGCGACGAAGAGCCCGCACCTGAGCCAGCGCATGGCGCGCTGGCTCTCCTTCTTCTCCAAGTACAACTTCGTCGTGCACTACAAGCCGGGCAAGAACAACATTCTTGCCGACGCGCTGTCCCGGCGTCCCGACTATGATCCTCGTCCGGCGCTGGGTCACCGCGCCGACGGTGACATCGACGACGACGAAGACAACTGCGCGACGTGCGTTGCGCTCGGGCTCAACGCGACTGAGGTCTCGCCTGTGCTGGCGGTGCGCCAGCACATCATGGACGCGTATGGCGACGATCCCCACTGCGCGGCGCTGCTGTCGTACTTCAAGGCCCCGTCGGACTCGGCGCGGGAGGAGCTTCCGCGTCGTCTGCGAGGCCAGCTGGGCTGCTACGCTCTCCAGGACGGACTTCTCGTCTACAGCATCAACCGCTTCGATGCGCCGCGCGTCGTTGTGCCCAACGACGCGGACCTGCGTGCCCGGCTCGTCCACGAGTACCACGACGCGCCAGTCGGCGGCCATTTGGGCCACAAGAAGACGTTCGCGGCCCTGTCCCGCGACTACTTCTGGGCGCGCATGTACAAGTGGGTGCGCAAGTGGGTGCGCACCTGTGAAGTGTGCCAGCGCGTGAAGCCCGCACCGTCGTCTCAGGCTCCGCTGCGTCCGCTCCCCATCGCCACGGACGCGTGGCGATCGGTCAGCATGGACTTCATCTTCGGGCTGCCGGCTGACGCCCGTGGGCGCACGGGGGTCCTCGTCTTCGTGGACCGGTTCAGCAAGATGGTCCACCTCGTTCCGGTGTCCCAGAACGTGGACGCCGCGGCGTGCGCGGCGATCTTCATCGATGTCGTCTTCCGACTCCACGGCCTGCCGGAGTCCATCGTCTCCAACCGTGACCCGCGCTTTGTGGCCGCATTCTGGCGCCACCTGTTTGAGTCGCTCGGCACGCGGCTCCTGATGCCGACGGTGGCCCATCCCGAGACGGATGGGCAGACAGAACGCGTGAATCGCGTTCTCGAGGACGTTCTCCGGGGTTACGCGACGTCGTTCACGTCGTGGAGCGAGTTCCTGCCGCTCGCCGAGTTCGCGCTGAACAACGCCGTGAACGCCTCGACGGGCCTCACGCCGTTCTACGTGAACGCCGCGCGGCATCCGCGCGTCCCGGCTTCGCTGGCCGTGGCGTTCCCCACGGCCGATGGTGTCTCCACTCTTGGTGGGGGAGGGTCTTCCGGATTTTCGAGTGTCGACCCGGCGCGGTCCACTACCACCGCGCCCTCCGAGTCCGCGTTTGCCGCTGTTACGCGTGCGCGTGCACGCGCCGCTGCTGTGGCGCCTCGTGACCAAGGCGCCGCTCTCGCGCGTGGGGGTCTCTTCGGCGTTGATCGGCCCTGCTTCTGGCGCGGGTGTGGGCACGGCGATACGCGCCACGCCAGTTGTTCCGCCCTCCGTCCCTTCTGATGCCCCTGAGTCGGGCGCGGCGATGGGCGCCGCTCAGAGATCTTCGCCAGTCGCCGCTTCCGTTCTAGAGTCGGGCGCGGGCACACACGCCGCGCCGACTACGCCGACCGCTGCTTCTGTTATGCCGAGCGCGGCGTCATCTGCCGCGCCGGGAACGCGATCGTCCGCGACTTCTGCCGCTCCGGGCTCGGGCGCGGGTCTCCTCGCCGCGCCGCCCACGGCCAACTATACACCCAAGGCTCCCGTGACGCCGGCGGATGCTGCCGCCGTCGCTGAGTTCGTGCTGCAGCGTCAAGCGGTCGCGCGCTTCGTGCGCGACGCGCTGCAAGCCGCCGTGGACAAGCACGCGGACAACGCGGACAAGCGCGGTCGCAAGAACGCGAGCGTCTTCAAGGCGGGTGATCGAGTGTTACTGTCAACGGACGGGATCAAGGACGCGTCTGTTACGAACTTGGGCGCGAGCAAGCTCGCGCCCCGGTATATTGGGCCGTTTACGGTACTCAAGAAAATCGGCGACGCCTACACCTTGGATATCCCGTCGACGATGAAGCTGCACCCGACGTTTTACGTCGGGCGCCTGAAGCGCTACTACCCGGCCGAGATTCCGGCGGACGATGCTGCGGTGCCTGGTGGCGCGCCGCCTGCCGTGCCACCGCCTTCTCGAGCACGCGCAGCCGTTCCATCAAGGCGCGCTGCGACTGGCGCGTCGCCTCCGCCACCTTCTCCGCGGCGTGCGCCGCATCCATCGCCTCCGACGGCTCGCTCAGCGCGTCCTGCGCGTAGTTCTTCGCCTGCTCGCTCTCCGCGATCACCAGCTGATCGAGCGCGCTCGCGGACGCCGCCGCTGTTGCCGGCATCGAGCCAGAGTGGCGCTGCGACTGCGCAGCGCCCGGCATATCGGCGGGATGCGCCGCCGCCGCTGGTGGACTCCTCGGGCGAACGTCACTGGGTCGTGGAGCGACTGGTGGCCCACGAGGATCCTCGTCGTACGGGGCGTAGTACGACGCGCGGAATGGCCCAGGAGGCGCCCACTGAGCGCCGCTATCGCGTCCGTTGGCTCGGGTATCCGCCGAGCGGATACGTGGGGGCCGCGTAGCCGGCTCCACCGCGACGTCCCCGATCTGGTGAGGAACTACGACGAGAGCGCAAGCGCGACCGCGAACGCGATCGAGAGCGACGCTGGCGGTCACGAGAGCGCGAGCGCGAACGGGAGCGCGCGGCTCGGCTTCGGCCGCGCGCGCGTCGTCCCGTGCCGCGCGTAACAGACTGCTGAAGCTCGGCGAGCGCGCGCTTGTGCCAGCCGATCAGCTCCTCGTCGGACTTCTCGAGCGGCCGCCCGCGAACCTGGGTTTCCCACTCTTCCTGCGTCGGGCGCGGGAACGGTTGGCACGAGGCGCAGCCCTCGCGCAGGTGCACGTAGCAGATGCGCTACTCCGTCCAAGACCGGTCGCAGAGGCGCTCGCGCAAGCTACCGATCGCGTGACGCTCGCGGACGGCTTCAGCGTCCGCGAGCCAGTCGACGAGCGACTCGCCGCGCTCCTTGTGCCGGTTCCAGCGCTTGATGAAGGCGCACCACGAGAGCTGGAGCGCGTTGACGTCGAAGCCCGGGATGTCCTTGCCGCGCCGCGCGCGGAAGCGGCGCCAGTGGTCCACCATGGTCGTCTGGGTGTCCGAGTCGATGGCGCCGCTGACGTCGTACAGCGCCCAGGGCTTCAACTTCGCGTCCATCACGTGGCGGTGTCTGGGAGGCGCCGCACTGGCCGCCGGCGCCGCACGCAAGATGCGCGTGACCACGGGCGTCGCCACGAAGGTCTGGCGGGTCGTCCAGAGCGCTGTCGTCGTCGCGGGCGTCGCCGCGGCCGTCGCGGGCGCCTTGCTGCCGTCCGGCGTCGAGAGCTGCATAGTGTGCTGCTGCGTCTGCGTCGTGGGCGTCGGGTCCAAGAGTGAGCTGGAGATGCTGGCCTGCATGGCGCGGTTGGGATCCCGCGCCGCGTTCTCCCGAGTTCTTCGCAGTCTCCCACCGATATTTCATTGGGAGCGCTACGGTGAGCGCTCCCTTGAGAGGGGGTGATGTAACGGGGCGATCCCCCCGTTACGTTTGTAGGTACTTTTAGGTACGAGGGTTGCATTTGTAGGTAGGATTCCTTGGGCTGCGACCACTAGTGGGTGGTCGGCACACGTCGGGCCGGACTCGACGTGGTGTTGTGTTGTCATTCGCTGATTGACTGATTATGGGGATCGCAGTCCCATTTCAGCCAATCACAGCGAACCTTGCGTTTCTAGGAGGCCATGTTAAACCCAGGACAATCGTCCTGGGTAGGAATCTATTCAGAGTTGAAAACACCAGTCAAGTCGCAAGTCCCAGTCGCCTGGGACTCTCAGCGCTTCCTCCAGAGCACCGTGTACGACGGTAACGGGGCTTTTGGCCCGTTACAGTTCCTTACAGAAACATGGATGCATTTCGACATACTCTCGGACAAACTGACACACTCTGCTGGTGCTCGTGGAAGCTCAGGACGGGGAACTGGTCCCGCGTCTGCAGGTGCCACAGCTTGAGCGCCCGTTCGCGCACGAGCTCACGAGCTGCTGTGCGTGGTTCTCGCTCCACGCGCAGTCGTACACGCCCTCGGCCGTGTCGAATGCGCGCACCTGCAATCCAATGCAACCGCTAGGCGTTAGCATAGCTCCGTAATCGACCGC
>JAADXX010000957.1:0-10048 GCA_023338025.1 Phytopythium oedochilum
GCGCGCGGCGAGTCGCTCGTGCGTCTGGCTGTGTGGGACAGCGCCGGCGCGTGCCAAACCGTGCGTCTCGAGCACGCGACGGACATTGCCGTGCTCGCGAGCAAAGAGGCAGCGTCGAGTGCCGGCCTGGTCGCTCTGCCGGTCGAGGTGCCCGACGGCAGTGCGGCCCAGAGCCTGCGCTTCCTTCTCGTCGGTCGCCTCGGCTGCACGCCGCTCGCGCCGCTCGATAACACTGACGCGGCGCCAGCGCACCAACCGCACTGGGTGCTCAAGTCGACCGTGCTCGCCACGATTCCCAGTCAGCAGCTCGCCTGGATGCTCACCTTTGCGCGCATATTCACCGACGCCAACTTGCGTATCCTCGAGATGGAGACTGCGTCAGTGCCCGGCAGGTTCGTCTTCGCTCCCACGCCTTCCTCGCGAGCCGCCACAGCACTTACCGCAACTAACGCAACTGTTGCGATGCCTGCCGCGCGTGGCAGACAAGACGAACACCATGTGTTGGTGACCTACCAGACAACCTGGCCGTCGTCAGCAATCGCGCGCCTTCGTCAGCGCCTGCAGCAGTTGGCGTCGACAGTGCACGAGCTCGGTACGTACTTTGCGCTCGCAGCGCCCTCCTCCGCGCGAGCAGCAGCTTCAGCTGCAGCTTGGCCCAGCACGGGCACGCTGATTGTCTGAATCCGCGTCGCCCACGGTTTTTTTTCATCCATCCGTCGAGGCTATGGCTGCGTTGCAGCGCTAGGAACAAGGCACTGCTTGATCGGCTTGTCCTCGTTTGCGTAGCACAACCGCGCGCACGGCCTAGTCGGCGTGCGCGGCCGCGAGCCGGGACCGCTTGACGGACACGATCGACTCTGTCCGGCCACTTTCACCACTCAGAACGAACAAAACAATCGACATCATTCTTCTTTATCTACCTGCACTCCCGAGTAGGCGTACCTCTTTTTTCAAATTAGTAGTTCTGTTAGAAAAGACCCCCACTTGCCAAGAATACCTCGCCAACCACGGTACTCCTAAAAAAATCCTTTCTTGCAGGTCGTGCAAAAATGTAGTTGATTACATACGTCACACGTCGCACGAGACATCGGATTGTAAAGTTTCGGGACAATTACGCAATGAAAGGTCCACAAAACCGAACAGGGACCTCACCACCCCCAAAGTAGTACCGTACTCTCCCCCCTTACCTGACACTGTCAGTTAAGACCCCGATTCACGGTACTCCCCTCCGTCCAATCTAAACGACATTTTCAGAGGTACAAAGGGTCGATTTGTATGCTAACATACTACAGTTGGCCACGCACGTGCCATGTTCGCACTCAGTGATATCAAGTCTGACAAGATTCACGCTCATAGATTCCTTTTCAATAAGCCGGGTACTCCGGCCACTAAAGAGTGGCAGCTAGCGCTCTCTGCGCTGTTTACAGGCCGTTAGGGGTATGATGACCCCCCCCCGGCTAGGTAATCTCCGCCTAGAACCTGGATAGGACTTTCACACACGCGGCCCTCCCTGTTACACAGTCTCTTGGCCTGCCGTGGTGGTCTCCAATGCGATCTCTTCAACCGACTGGGGTGACCACGGCAGCAATCAACTTCGTCCACGCGTACTCACCTCGCGGGCTTCAGCTCTTGCTTAAGACTTGGAAGATCCTGCTCTGTTTAATGCTTAGCTAGCTCGGCACTAGCGCCTCTTCGGTTCCTATGCCTTCTTCTTCTACATGCAAATACCTAGTATATATATATATATATATATATATATATGCTTCCTCGCGCGTCTGCTTGCGGCGCCTGTTCGCGAGGATCGTTTCCTCCTCCGCGCCCCGTTGGTCGCGTGTCACCGTGGGTCGTTCTTGGCTGCAATCCCAGCCTGCGTAAGAACCGCCTGCTATCTGAGCTTCGGCCAGCTGAGACTCTGCTAGGAGCCAGCTGGGAACCTCGCCAACCGACCAGCTAGGGCCTATATCTTGGTCTGCCTGCCTATATATAGGCTTCTACCGCCTCTGGATAGGGCAGTAGCTAGGTGTCACTCTTCTGAGGTCCTCGCTTCGGCTGACACTCAGACGACTCTCTTCAACTGTTGTTGCCCTTCTTTCAGAAGGCGTCTTCAGTGGCGCTTCTGCTCTTGGGTCGTGGGACCACAATTTGGAAAATCACTACACCACAATAGGTGTTTGATTTAATCCTTGACCCTTTTGCGAACGAAGTCACTACGTATACTATACAAATCTCAGTCATTTGAAAATGAAATGGCCCAAAAAAGACCATCTCGCAACTCACGGTACTTCCCACCCCGAATTGGTACCATATATTGATACGAGGTTCTTTTTCTGCAGACAGCACAGTAAAATATATTAAATAAGGTATTGGATGACGCCCATCACATCGGCAGGACATATCCATCCTACTATACTGAACTTTAATCTCACGATATGGTAAAAGAAAGACCGTATCGCACCCGTTTTTCCAACCGCTTTTTGAGAAGTCCATGATATGGTCCAAAAAGGACCATATGATCGCGAAAGGGTTAACACAGCCTTCTTGAGCTCGCTTCTCGACAGAGGGATCGATGTGTTCATCGTGTTGCTTGTTTAGAACTACATTCGCTGACCTTGCCAAGAAAACAGCTTCTCGAAGCATCCGTTTTTAGGTCGGGGTTTCTGCGATCTATGTAGCCTTGTTTTAGAGCATCGGTTTGGCTATTTTAAATGATTTTAAAATAGAAACGAAGCAAAACACATCTTTGTATTACGTAAACTAAACGAATTACGACAGTTTTTTAATTTGATCAATTGAAGCCTATCACTTCAACACGTGAAGACTTCAACTTAAAAACTGTGCAGTGAGCTCTCAGGCGCAGGGTCGACATTTGCCTGACTGCAAACCGTGCACGATAGGCATTGACAAGATCTGACAAAGAGCCATTGCGGAGGAGCTCGCAAAGTTTTTTCAGAAGACCGGACCCGTGCTTGCTGCGAATTTCATGCGAGCGAAGAAATGTCGTAATCGAAGTTTGCGCGTCGTTGTCGAGCTGAAGGACTCTGTCCGGGTAATCTGTGTCCGATGGATCCAGCTTAAATCCGTCGGCCAAAAAAATTAATGATACCCACGATTTGCTTCGCCATCGACTTTTACTGCCTGTTGTCGCACGACTCCCACAGACGCGGCGTCTTGGTATACCAATCGAACCAAACGGCTGCAGTGCTCATAGGGGCCGCTCTTCCCATCTTGGGCTCGCGGTTTGTTTCACTTGCGGTAGATGGAAGAGCAAGGACGCCATCATCGGTCGTTGCGGCTTGGTGAAACGCAGATCCGTGAGTGGCAATCACGGGCCTCTCCAGAACATCAATACGTCGGGAGAGATCGCGATTAATGTTGACGAGTTTGCCGATCACGATATTCTGGTGGTTGATCAAGGCAATCTTCTTCGACTTCTCTGGATCGCAGGTGCCTTGATCGTCGCTTGTCTGTTTCGCCTTGGTGTCGTAGTGGTATAAATTGGTGCTCCATGCCATCCGCTCCGGCACCTCGATTTTTAAGGCCATGCAGCAGCTACGCATGCGAACGACGTATGGCGACTGCGAGTATCGCTCGTTGACCGCCGGGAAGTACTTGATCAACGTCACCGCGAGCAAATCAAGGACGCGTGCGTCCAAATTCATTGCTGGATCGACGAGAGCGTAGCTGGAGAAAAGCATATTTCGACCGAGCTCACGAATTATTGCGCGGACCACCGAGTCAAACACTGCTATCGCTGGAATCACCGGTTTCTCACCCGACTGCCATCCGCTGGGCACCTGGGATACCTTTTGGTCTTCGCTGGTGGTGTTGAACACATACGCGAACGCCTTGTTCGTCGTGGCCATATTTCATGACTTACGGTCGAAAATCCACTGTGCGCCCAGGCTAGCGTCGCTGTTGGCATGTTGAGCTCCTCCTCGCCGAAGAGAATGTGACGAC
Source organism: Phytopythium oedochilum (assembly GCA_023338025.1). NCBI lineage: Eukaryota > Oomycota > Peronosporomycetes > Pythiales > Pythiaceae > Phytopythium > Phytopythium oedochilum. The sequence goes on from JAADXX010000957.1 coordinate 3,958, forward strand.
AGTCCGGTCGTCAGTCCACCGCGCATTTGCCGTTCGGAGACCGTTTTAACAATACTGTTGACGTATGCGTGGATATTGAGTCCCGGCTGGCCATGACGAGCCCCTGAATGTGCAAGCGGCTTGTCTTCCTCGTCTATCCAGCCTTCCACGCACGAATCATCCGCTTCCTCATACGCGCACTGGTTAAACGCCCCTGCCAGCGCAATTCCACACGAAATTTCGAAGTGATCTTCGACATCTCCGGCCATCAAATTCGGATGATCAAGAAGCGAGGAGCTTGGGAACGTCTGCATCGACAACGCCATCGCAATCACATGCAGCGGGCATATCACGAAGGACGCTTGATCGGGAAAGAGAGATACGCCTTGCTCCTATGATGTCTTGGTGCGGACGAAACGAAGGAAGAGGACGTCGTTGGCTGCAACAGAAAGATTGCATTTCCGCACAAACGCTAGGTCCGATGCTCTCTCGAAGGCGTACCACATCAACGAAAACAACGCGGCGCCTTGATACTCCTTCGCCGAGGTCACGTCGAAAAACATATCGTCGATCAGAAGCCTGAGGTCGTCCTTGGTACACGCTGGTGCCTTCTTGATTAGCGCCCCTATCTGCTTCACGCTGTAACGCTCCAGAGTCTTCCCCATGTCCAGCAGCTGTCTCTCGATGATGGGGTGATGTTGAGGAAAGTCATCGAGCAGCCAGTTCTTGACGTGGCGGTAGTAGCCCATGATGGTGTTGCGTGCCAGCTGGTTACCGCCATGGCCGTTTGCAAAAGCCAGATGGAGCGCCCAGCGGACGATAAGCTTGACGAACACCTTCTTCGTCGGGTGGCCAAAGAGACTCGCGCGGATAAACTCTAGCTGCACGTTCTCTGACGCTAAGAAGCGCTCGAAGCGGCCACAACAGTGTCTCGCGCCTGACGGCTGTTCCGAGGTTTCAGGTCCTGGAGGCTCATAGCGCTTGGTGGTCTTCTTGATGTTCTTCCGGATTTCTTGTTGCAGGTCGTGCCAGCACCAAGAGATTCGCCTATAAAAAGTCAATACGAATTCCTAGTCAAGTGTTGTCCGAACGAAATATATGCGGGTTATACGCGGACAACTTGATCTATCTATGGGTTACGTGCGTATTTCAATCCGCTGCCGACATTATATGTCGGCAAGTTGTCGGCAGCAAGTTAACCTAACCCTAATTGCGTTGATTGGTCAAATTTCGAGGTCAAACGTGGTTGATTCGTCGATAGTCGAATGACGGACTCCGATTGGCCAGTTTTAACATACTGAACTCAAGAGAGTTTAGACGGGTGTCGGCAGATTGATCATATTCTTCCATACAACCAGCAAGCACGGCCTCACTGCTGCACTTGATCGAAGCAAGGCCAGGGCCGTTGCGTAGGAGTTGCTGCTTCTTCAGGTGGGGAAGCGCGAATTGATTTCCGCTTTTGTGGATGAGCGCCTGCTCCATGACTCCCATGAGCGAGAGGAAGACGGTATTCAGCTATTCCACGGCATGCCCATGGTAGGACTCACGGACAGCTGCGATCATTTCGTCAATGTTGTTCATCTTCTTGGTCTGCTGGAGTGTTTGGATGCTGGCGAAGTAACCAAGGTCCAGCACGTTAACCCCTTGACTCCCAACGTCGTATCTTACGACATGTCTTTTTTCTATGTCGTAACTTACGACATAGAAAGCGGAACAATAGAGATTGGCTCGGAATATGTTCTTGCATACTTTATTCAAGTGATTTGTGGCCGTCAAAAAAAGAATTAGTTCGTGGAGGCATTTGAGAAAAGTGAAGAGAGTGAACAGAGATTGGGCGAAAAAAGTGGGGTTAGGAAATACATGCACCAGTTGGAGGGAGAGGACCAGACGCCATTCATTTTAGAATTTGCCGGATGGCCCGTATCCGCTCGAGCCCGCGCGGGAAGGCCGCAGCTGTCGCCGCCGCCGCCACCGCCACCATCGACATCGGCTTCCCGCACTTCTGGCGGCAGCACCGGGCGGCGGGGTGGACGCACAAGCGGCCAATTGGGCTCGAGACGGAGTGGCGGTACGTCAGCCCTGGTGGATCAAAAGAGTTTGCCGGGGAGCACGCCCTTGTGGCGCACGAGGTGCAGTCAGGCCTGCTCAACGACAGTGACTAGACGTCCAGCATGAGCGTGGCCCAGAGCACGTCCCCGACGACCCGGAGCACCAGCGCTACCCCGAGCGTCCGCGCGGCGGTCCAGAGCACGGCCCCGGCGACCCGAGCGTCCGCGCGACCTCGAGCGTCCGCGCGGCGGCCAGCCGCGCGCTAGGCAAGCGTCCAGCAGCTACGCGGGCGACCTCCCAAAGCGTCAGCACAGCGCCTTCTCGTTCATTCCCAACTCGCGCAGCGGCAAACCGCGCGCCCGGCAAGCGCCCGGCAACTACACGTGGGACTAGCGAGCAGGAGAACGAGAGCGACGACAGCGTGAGCGTGTCCCAGATCGATACGAGCGTGCAGCTGTCGCAGCGCACGATCAACGCTTTGTTCGACAGCGATTCGGATGTCGAGCTCTCTCAGGCAGCTGTACCGAGAGCTTTCGGCTTGTCGCCGAGCGACCTTGCCGTCGATGCTTCGCAGCAAGAAGCCGCGGCGTCGCTGCAGCTGTTGTCCGAGGCGTCCGGCCACGACAGCAAGGCCGAGATACCTGCTGCTGCGATTCCAGCTGCTCCCACCAGCCGAGTGCTTCGACAGCGCGTGCCAGTAAAGAAGGACATCAACATCGTCCCTGACAATGAGGGCCTGAGCGACTACGAGAGTTTCAGCTCGGGCGAGAGCGATGGCCAAGGACTCGAAGAAGAAGAAGAAGGCAGTCCGAGCCGCGGAGGCGTCGAGGACGACGAAGACGTGCTCTCCGACGCCGACGCTGTCCAAATGGACGCCGCGTTTATAGAGTAGCTGCAGATTGGAAGCAACGAGCTGGACAGGACGGCCAAGAAGTTGCGCGAAGACGCATTGCGCGCGACGCAGTGGACCCCAGTGTCCTCGTCGTTTGAAGGCGACGCGCCTGCGTACGACGGTCCCGGCGCGGAAGAAGCTCAACCTGTGTCGGAGTTGCGCGCGCTGTGCCACTCACCGCTTGAAACCTTCTTCTTCTTTGTACCCAAGTCGTTATGGGTACATATCAACGTCGAGACCAACCGATACGGCCTCCAGCAGGTTGACCGCCGTGCCGCGGAGATGCAAGCGAAGCAGGCACCATCGCGGCGGGAGACGCTCCCGCAGATTCGGCGTCGGATCAAGGCGAAGCCGGCCTACCAGACACACGAGATCCTGCACGTCATCGGGCTGCTGGTGGCGCGCATGTTGTGCCCGCAAAAGCGGCGCTTTTCGGCGCATTGGTCCATGGTCGAGGACGGCACGCTACCCGCTGGTAACTTCGGGCGATTTATGACTCGCAATCGCTACCAGGACATCCTGCGAGGCCTTCACGTCGTCGATAACGAAGCACCGCGGACACGAGACAAGCTGTGGAAGATGCGGCCAGTCGTGGAGAAGTTGCAGCAGCGGTTTTGGCGGCGTGGACGCTGCCAGCAGTGTTTTCGTTTAACGAGGGCGTGTTGCCGTCGACCTCTCGGTGCAACACGACGCGCATGTTCATGCCCGACAAGCCGCATCGCTACTGATCGAAAATGTTTATGACGTGCACTGCCACAGGTTCGTTTTTTTGCTAGAATTTGGATGTCGTAACTTACGACATTGATCTAACCTACTCACATTCTACGTCGTATATTGCTAGATTCGAGATGTATGCTGGCAAGCGCGATAGCGGCGACAGCAGCGACGCCACGTTTGATCACAAGACAGGCTCAATTGCTGTCATCCGAAACCTCAATATTGTGCTAGGGCCAAGCAGACACCCGTGGCACGCGGTTGTGGTTGACCGCTTTTACTCGTCGGTTCTGTTGGCGATCGAGCTCCTGAAGATGAAGGTGTACGTCATTGGCACCATCATGACCAACCGCCTGGGCTTTGACAAGAACATCAAGGAAGGGCGGCAGGTCCGCCCGGCGAGCATCCCTCGCGAAACGTTTACGTTCTCCCGCTCAGTCGCAGCGCCCACCATGGTCGCCTTCCACTGGTGGGACCGGAAGCCCGTGCACTACCTGTGCACAGGCGCGGTGATGTCGGAGTCATCGATCGGGCGCAAGCTCAAGCGGGTTGGATCGATTACGGTCACGTGCCCCGAACCTGTGACCAACTACCAGCGTTGGATGGGCGGAGTTGATGTGCACGATCAACTCCGCCTCCAAAGCTACTCTCTTCAGACGTCGACCAAGATTACCAATTACTACAAGAGCTTGTTCCTTGGCCTCTTGGACCTGGCATTGGTCAATGCCTTCATTTCGCACGAGGAGGCGGCCAAGATGGCGGGGACGACGCCAATGAAGCGCGCGGAGTGGTTCAGCGTCTTGCAGAACCAGTTTCTCCAGCTCAAGGCTGAAGACTTCGCCGGCGTCGCTCCCACCGCACCGCCCGCGGCCCAGAAGCGCAAGCGCACGGCTGTTTGACTTACACACGTACTGGAGCAGGCCGAAGACTGGGTCACCGTCAGCGGGGTGCAGAATCGCTGCCAGCGCTCGTGCAAGGTGTGTGCGCTGCTTCGCACCGACCCAAAGAAGAAGTCGTTCGCTACGACCTTCTTCTGCAAGCGCTGCTCCATCGACAACGCCAAGTGTTGGCTCTGCGACAAGATCAGGCGTCAGTACAAGGGCGTGGCCAAGACGTGTTTTGAGATATGGCACGACGACTTCGACGGGGGGTTGTCGATTTCACCAACCTTGGGGAAGCGCGTCGTACTGCGCCGCCCGGGCCAGAAGGCGGGGAAGCGCCAGAAGACGCGGCGAGAACTCCAGCTGCGTGGTGAGGAGGGCGACGATGAGGTCAGCGGGAGCGGAAGCGAGAGTGACAGTGACTTCGAGTGAGTGGCCTCCCCGCGTGTCATGTGATGAGTGTAGGACTGGCTGCTAGCAATGCACTTTTTTGGTAACCAACGTACCTTCTCTTCTTCCTTTTGGGTAATGACTGGCTTCAAAGTACAACGCTTCCCGGCGTGACTGGCTTCACAATGCCTCTCTTTCGAATCGTAAAGACGTATGTTACGACATTGCTAGTCGAGAAGGCGAGTGCAAAGTTGTCTGACTTACGACATTGCGTCAGAAACCTGCTGAAAATTTATACACCTACCCTCACGCAGAGCATCTACCCCATACAATTTTCAAATGACGCAGGTATGTCGTATTATACGACATTCATTAAAGTCTATTTCAGTTATTAAGTTACCTCGTAATATTGGTAAAATATTTAAATCTTAAAATTTTGGGGGGAAATGTTAGATTGGTAATGAGGCGACGAATCTACTTGTTCGACAGCATGTCACCGCGTTTGAATCGGGCCACTAGATCAAACGTTTCGGTAGATTGTATTTACTCATCCAAATCGAGGTGCACGTCGTCGGCTAAAGCGAGGTACTTGTCCTCTACTTTGACGCAATGATCAACGTAGCTCTGCCATGTGGCCTCGCCAAAGGCGCCCAGCGCTTTGTGAGCAAGCCGCTCGACCTCTGCCAACGAGAAATTGGTGTTGTGCTTGGCTACGTATCGCTTCACGTGGCCCCATACCATCTCAATCGGGTTGAGCTCTGGATGGCCGAGCAGCAGAACCTCGCAGTCGAACTCGCGGGCAGCGACGGACACCTCGTACTCTGGCGTCGGCTTGTTTTGCTTGCACAGTTGTCCGATCTCGGGCTTGGTTAGCGTCATGTACTCGTCCACTGTGCTCATACCGTTGGCTACAACGCCATGGTCAACCAGCCACGCCGCTAGCTCGGCCTTTCGGCAAGTAGATTTTGCAGGCTTGGTCTGCTCAGTCAGCGTGGTGTGGTAGGTGGCTCTGTCGATGACGATAACAGAGCCAGGAGGAACACTTGGCAGAACCTTCCGGCGCATCCAGTCGAGAAACACGGTCGTATTCATCTCGCTGTGGTAGTCCGAGTCCTTGAGCGCTTTACTCCCTCGGAAGATCAGCTTGGCTCCGCTCACGAAGCCGTCACGCCCTCCAATGTGGCAA
>JAADXX010000958.1:0-10042 GCA_023338025.1 Phytopythium oedochilum
AGCTCGCGCGGTCCGGTGTCAGGTAGATGGTCGTGGCTTGGCTGTCAAAGAGTCGCGCAGCGACGTCCAGCGGCAGCACGCGCTCGGCCGCCAGGCGCGCGCTTGACGCGACGCTCGAGTGCGAGAACTCGGGCGGGGATGCGATAGAAGGCGCGGGATCTTGCGGTAGTGAGTGACGCGCTCGTTTGGCTGCACCGAGCGCTTGCTGGGCCGCGGAGGTCGCTGGCGGTGACGCCGGCCGCTTCCGTGGGCTTGTGTCCATTTTGGTCTGGCGCTCGACGTGCGGCGAATAACTCACACTTGGGTTTTGTAAGGTGAGCTTCACACTTTGATTGATTTGTCAAAAATATGATATTTCAGACATTGTGGTCTTTTGATTGGTTGAAAGTCTAAGTAAGCTTCAATTTGAAGTTGTGTTCAACGGAGGCAACCCCAATGCAATGCAATCTTACTGATGATAGTTTGTTGTTGTGTTGCGTGACCGCGTCGATCGGTTTTGATGCCGTGTTTGTCACAACAGTTCGTAGAGCTCCAACTCGATCTGCAGGGCACTGAGTCAGTGCCCTGCAGTCCAGAGTCAGTGCCCTGCAGTGCAGAGTCAGTAACTGACCCCCTCGTCCAGGATAGCGCTATCGCGTCAAGCACATCGCCAACGATAACAGTAGGGACGTGCGTGCAGGTGCTCGGAGCCCGTTGATGCGGTCATCATTGACTCGTCAACCATTTGCCTCGCACGAACGAAAGTGCGGCTTTTGTAATACGAGCCCGAATATGCGCGGTTTGATTCGCTAAACACCAGCTGCTTGACAATCCATAGGTCGACATTACGCCAGCAAGAAGCCGTGCTCCATGCCGACTGTTCTGCAGATGCTCCATTGTCTCAATTACTGTCCCCTCTTGAGAGACATGTGGTTGCTGTGGGTTCCAGGAACGACGCCGCGCCAATTCATCGTCGGCTCCAAGTTGGAAAGCCAATGGCGACACTTTCGAGGCGTCGAGGTATCCAGAGTACTTCGAAGTACTCGAAAGACGCAAAGGTTCGATCACTCCAGCAGCTCCTCGCGCAGCGTCTCGGGTCCATTGCGCCTCCGCAACGTCGAGTGAAACCAGAACGTTCCGGCTGACCCGAGGTGCAACATTGTTCACCGCTCCTTTTTGTTGCAAAGACACCGCACCATCTTTCCATCGACGTTGCAGTGCACCGTGGGACGCGTCGCTCCTCACCGAAGTCTCCACTGACGTGTTCGGTTCGCGTGAGGCGGCTCCTACTAAATCCAGCACGCCTCACCACCAGACTGGCGGACAGTGAGTTGTATCCACTCCGTTGCAGTGCAGTCGACTGCAATGATGCACACACGCGCATACACACCCTGGTGCCATGAACGCCTCCACGAGGAGCCTGTCTTCTGTCGCGGCCAACGCTCTCGCTACACCCAGCAAGCAACAAGACAGCGTCCATTCTTCTTTCCAGCAACGAACTTCTGCTGTCAACACGTGCCGGTTGTATGGACCGCGAGCGGACGACGGATGCCGTGCTTCGGCAGCGTTCGGGGTTGACTTTGGCGCGAGTCTTCCGCGGCTGTGGCTAATGTTGGAGCGCACTGTAGCCATCCTCCATCGTCACCCGCTTGCGGTGTCTTTACTGCCGCGCACGGTCGCTCATTTCCATCTGGCTCCTCGGACCTTCGCCGCTCGGCGGCATGGTCCCTCCGCTGAGCCGTGAGGGCGTTCTCGTCCTCACTCTCACTGCTGAAAACGCTCGGTGCGCCGCACTCGCCTCGAAGCTCCGTCCTGACGCCTCCAGCCAGACATGAGCAGCCTCAACCGCCACGCGCACTACCAGCAGCACCAGCAGCACCAGCACCAGCACCACATCTCCGAGGTTGCGTACTATGAGCAGCGCCGCACCAAGAACGCGAGCGCGCAGGAGGAGAGCAAGCGGCGCAAGATGATCCGTTGGATCAAGTCGACCTTCGGCCTCGCGGACGACGACACCAAGCTGCGTCGCCCGAGCCAGGACGTCACGCGCGCCTCCATCCGCAGCGCCACGCTGTCCACATCCTCCACGGCCGGTCTGTCGACGGACAGCGCGATGGAGACGCTCTCGGCCAACTTCAGCTCCGTGTCGTTCGACCCGGACGCCAACCCGCACGTGATCATCATCGGCGCCGGCCTCGGCGGCTTGTGCCTCGCGCAGGGTCTGCGCAAGCTCGGAGTCCCCTTCACGGTCTTTGAGAGGGACCCATCGCCGAACTACCGGTCGCAGGGCTACCGCGTGCGCATCGACACGTCCGGCTACGAGGCGCTCAAGGAGAACCTGAGCCCCGCCGACCTCGAGGTGCTGCTCCGCGCGACCGGCCACTTCCTCCCGGCCGCATCCTTCCTTGACGGCTCGTCAGGCTCGCGCATCCAGAATTCCAACGAGCGGTTCGACCGACAGCCGAACTTCCGCCCGAGCAAGCTGTCGCACCACCACATCTTCAGTCCGGACCGCGCGCTGCTGCGGTCCGTGCTGCTCGGAGACATGGAGCAGCAGGGCGTCGTCAAGTTCGGCATGGCGTTCAAGCGGTTCGAGCAGATGCCCAGCGGCCGCATCAACGTCTTCTTCGAGAACGGGTCGGTCGTCGAGGGCAGCATCGTCGTCGGCGCGGACGGCACAACGTCGCGCGTGCGCCGGCAGTACATCCCGCACCATGTGACGCTGCTGGACACGGACACGGGCGCCATCTACGGCAAGACGCCGCGCTCGCCTGAGCTCGAGAAGCTCTTCCCGGCCACCCGCACGACCGTCGTGGTCAGCGAGTTCCCGCGCATGAGCCTCGTGGTCGAGCCGCGCGGCCACTGCGGCGGGGACCCAGGCGTGGAGCAAGAGATGACCGACTACATCGGTTGGGTGCTCACTGCTCGGGCTCGCCACTTGTACTACCACTTCGAGGACGACGACTCGGAGGAGCAGTTCCAGGCCAAGGAGGTGTTCGCGCTGCCGCCCGAGCGCGTCGCGCAGCTCTCGCTCGCCATGACGCGCTCGTGGCACCCCAGTATCCGCGCGCTTCTCGAGCAGCAGGCGCCCGACTGGTGCGTGCTGCTGCGCGTTTGCTCCATGTCGCCAGACCTGGACCGGTGGTCACCGTCCCGCGTGACGCTTCTGGGCGATGCCGTGCACACCATGGCTCCTGCGGGCCTTGGCTGCAACACGGCGCTGTACGACGCGCAGGCGCTCGTCAACGCGTTCAAGGAGAGAGGGGTCACCGTCGACGCAGTCGCCAGCTACGAGCGCAGTTTGCGAGCCGCCGGCCGGGAGGGCATCGCGCTCAGCCTCGACGCTTGCGCACAGCTCCACGGCCTGCCCAAGGTGCGCGATATGCCCGTCGTTCGGTAAGGAATGCTCTCTCTCGGTAGTGAACTTGACAGCCAGCGTGGCCACATAAGTAGGAGACACCACTGCATAATGCACGCTCACTGCAATCTCTAGTCTGGGATCGATCACTGACCGGCAACGACGTACGAAACAACGCAAGCCACGCTGGCAGCAACGCCAATCGCCATGCTGAAGACCAGCAGTCCTTGAGCTAGAACTCCTTCGCGACAGCTAGCGGCTGAATCGCTGTCCCGATGGTTTCGAGCGAGCTTGAAGGAGCAGGCAGCGGGGAGAACGAACAGGAGCAGGAGCGACGCAAGTCCTCCCGTGAGCGTCAGCACGCCGGCCACGTTCATGTCCACGAAGATCGCAAGCTGGGCGGTCGCTACCAGCACGACGGCTGTGATAAGGTAGCGCTTCCAGGCGCGGTTCTTTGACAGCGGCAGCCTTGATGCGTCCTGAGGACGCTCCGTTGCGCGCGTAGGCGACGTGCTCGCTCGCAATCCGTCGTCGAGCAGACCGTAACGAGACGAGTGCTGGGCTCGAAACAGCACGTCGTCGCTGGACTTTGCGTCCGAGACCGAGCTCGATCGCATCGACTGCGTCAAGAACTGGACCGAGTGAGCCGACACGACCACCTGCCGACCCACGACAGCGCCATTAGATGCTACACCGCGGACCACCGAGCGAGCAGGCAAGACGTTTTACCTCGAGTGCGATGGCCACGACAGCGCTGGCCGGAACGGCGACCCAGTACGCCAAGTTTGTCGCGTTCCCACCAAAGTCATAGCGTTCAAGCACGTCTGTAGGCGTGCCCTTGAGGAACGCCACGTACCCTCCGATGCCAACGCCGTAGCAAACAAAGAGCGAGACTAGCATGGCGAAGCAGGAGACGCGCGCGAACTCGGCGACGGACCGCTCCCGCATGGCGTAGAACGCGTGGAAGGCGTGGTGCTGGTACCCGAAGCAGGCTCCGAGGATGCCAAGCATCTGGGGAAACGTCTGCAGCGGAACCGTGATGTAGTCTCGGTGGAAGCCCTGCGATGCCGCTCCGTTCTCGTGGTGTAGCCGCTTGGCGCTAGCGATTGCCGAGGCCGTGGCGAGCAACAGTGCGACCACCGACACTGTCGACGCCATCTTGAGCTTGCGGTAGTAAAAGGATCGGAGGCAGAACGGCACCACCAGCAGCAACGTCTGCATGCACATCGTCATTGTTCGCGATGCAATCGTCGCCAGGGGGATAGTGCTACGTACAATAAGCTCGGCGAAGAGGACGCGGTAGGTCAGCACGTTCCCGAGTGAGCGCACGACTGCGGACGACGAATGGGGCGGCTCGATGGGGTCTCCGTACGCGTCAAAGTCGAAGCGCAGCGAGCGAGCGAGCATCGCGCGGAGGTCGTCGAAGAGGAGGAGGAAGCCCGCGACCACTCGACCGGCCGACGCAGCGAGCTGGAGCACGCCGGTGATCAACGCTCCACGGCGACCAAGCGACAGTGTTGCGACGCCGTGCAACGAGTACGTGCCGCTCTCAACGCCAAGGTGCATAAGCCAGAGCGAGACCAGCAGCGTCATCGCCGCGAACGCTACCAGCAACACGATGGTGAGGAGAAACCCGCCCTGGAGGAACGCGAAGGGCATCACCACTGCTCCCGTAGGACCGACACACGCGCAGACTAGCACTGCGAGTACGTGGAAGGACCCGCAGTCGCCCGGCGCCAGCTCGGCAAGCGGCACAAACTCGCGCGGCGACGTCAGCAGGTCGTCGTCCGAGTACGGGTGGTAGTGGTGGCCAAAGAGCGGCGTCTCTGAGATGCGCCTGGCGTCCATGAACGCGTAGGCCGACGCGCCTTTGCCCGAGCCATCGCGGGCGTCAGCAGCCGACGGAGTCGGCGCAGCGACGTAGTCGTACTCGCGGCTCTTGCGGTACTTGCGCACCGACTTGCCCATGTCGAGAACGTCTCGACAGCGCGGCGCTCGTCTCAAACAGATGTGACACCGGACGAAAGATCCCACGGCGGTGGATCAAAATGCATCGCACCGGATCACGCGGGACTCGTTGCCAGTCAAGCGTGACGGTATCTTTCGCGTTTCACCAAGAAGCCGGCGACGTTTCGCGCGAGATCCAACGACGCCAAAGCCTTTGGCTCAAAGGAAAAGGCGTTTCGATCACTCGCAGCGACAGCCAAGACGGCTGGCTGGCTTTGCGTCAAGGCCGCGTGGACTCACATGACGAGGCTTGGTCGACGCCAGAGCGCGGCGATCGCGCTGCTGCTCCTAGCTTTGGTCAGACCGCTTGCGGCGGAGCGAGCAACCGCCGCAGACTCTGGGCTTCTGCATCCTCAAGCGAGAGCGCTAGCTTCAGCGTTTTCGAACGATGCGAACGCCTCGATCAACGTCGGCGTGAACAGCACAACCATCGACCTCACTGTGGGGGACCCGGAGACGGAGGAGAAGCCGCGAGACTTGGCGGTGAGCGTCCAGTCCATGCCGACTGCGACTGTCACACACGAAGACAACCAGCCGCTTGTCGCGCTTGAAGCGACTGCGCTGCTCATTGGCGGCGCTGCTGCCGTAGTGCTCGTGCTCGCTGCGGTCTCCAAGACGCCGTCGTCGAATAAGCTAGCCACTGGTGGGTCTCTCCTTCATCGCGCCAGCCTAGCTGGCAACGGTCTCACCATTATGCGTTTGCCGTGTCCCCCAGACAACGACGACGATCGGATTCTGCAGGCATTGCTGAGCAATGATGCCGACTTCGCTGCCATCTAACTCTGCATGCGCACTCACGAGCTGTTTATACTCCTAGGCATGCAGCCTCACGAATGTAACTTCAGTTGCGACCTCGACTTCAAAAGCCAAAAGCGTCTCGGCTGTTTTGAAAGACCGCACCAGCCAGCTCGTCGACAGATATCGCTCTCAGTTGGGCGGCTCGATGCACTGCCAGCTGCACCAGCATCGGCTCGTTCAGACCGGCCGCCAGCAGCGTGTCCCCTACTCGCAGTGCGTTCACAATGTCGACCGCGCACTCATCGGCCACGGCTTGCACTGCCTCCAGCGTCGGCGACTGATCTGGCGCGTCGGTCTCAAGCAGCAAGGCGCTCAAGGGCATGACGGCACAGCAAGTGGACGCCTTGCTGGACTTGACATCGGCCAGCTGCCGCGCATTCAGCGAGAAGAAGAGTCTTGTCGTGGCTGTATCCGCTCCCGAGGCCTGCGCTGATTTGCTCTTGGCCGGGTTAGCCAGCGCTAGGAACGCAGGGATCATGTCGGGCGAGCCGCTGTACGAATGCAGCACGATCCGAGGTGGGAGCTGCTGCTTGCGTCGACAGTCGGCCAGGATATCGAGCAGCTTGCCGTAGTACCCAACGCAGTGGATCACACACGTGCGCTGGAGCTCCGCTGCCATCGCGAGCTGGGCTCGCATGGTTGCAACCTGCACGTCGACGGGCACCTGTCGGCCGCGCGCAGACTTGCAAAGCCCAATCTCGCCCAGCTGGCCAGCAAACGTTCGCAACGGCACCAGTCAATTAAACCCACGCGTCAATACCAACTTGGGATTGCCAAGCTGTGGCATGGGGATCACGTACGCCGGCGTCTGGGTAGCGCAGCAGCAGGCCCTGCAGACGAGCCAAGAGCGACTCTCCACCGCTATGCTGTGCCCACCAGGGGTGCAGCCCGAAGCACGGGACGATCTCGAGTCGCGGTTCCCGGTCGCCAGCCGCCTCCGCTCGCTGCTTGGCCGTCTGCTGCACGGACAGCAGCAGCTCCAGCACGGCCCAGTCCTCCTTGTGGCAGGCGCACGACACGGCGTGGGTCACACCTGCGGCCGCTGCGCGCTGGATGACGGCGTCCAGGCGGTCGCTCGCCGGTCGGCGGGCGTCGTCCGGCTCGGCGAACAGTTCCTGCCGGAACCGCTCGTCATGGAGGTGGCAGTGCGCGTCGCAGGCGCGAGCCAGGGTCGTCATGGCCGCCGCGCGCGTCGACTGCCGTAGGCGCCGATGCCACCGTTGCATCACAAGAGAGCAGACAGTCACAATCCTGTAGGAGCTGCCCGCCGCCAGTAAAAGGTCGAAATTTGCGGAATGCGCACATTTACCATTTTTGACTTGATATTTGTAAGTCAAATCCGTGATTTTGCACGAAGAGATTTGCGAGTAGTCGAAACTCGAAATGGGCAACTGCGATTTCGGAACCAGCGCAGCGATTGGTGGATGTGGTCGGATCGCGCCGGTGATTCGCTAAAATACAATTTTATAAATATCCCATCAGCCAATCAGCTAGCATAATTCCTCACATCCTTCCTCACAACCGAGCGACTGGCGCCACCAAATCGCTTTTTTTCCCGCGTGTGACGCAAAGACGCGTCTCCCACACCAAGCAAAAAAAAAGTCGCGGGAAAAAAAGCGGAAAAAACTTGAAAATTCGCATTAGCAGGTCCTGCCTCAGACCCCACGCTACGTCCCGGGCTCGGTATCATCGGCGCGGCAATGGCGAGCCGGCGCGAGCGCGCCGTGTGGGGCGTCGAGGAGGAGGAAGTGCTGCTGCAGCTGTTCCTGGACGCGCGCGCGGACCCGGAGCTGCGCTCGGAGCGCGGCGTGCGCGGCCACGGCTGGCAGCGCATGGCCGCCGAGCTGAATGTGCGGTGTCAGCGCAGCTTTGACAAGGGTGCGCCGCCTTCGAGCCGTGCTTGTTGCCGCCCACCGCCCGCCACAGCCGCCGTTGTGTTCTGTGCGCTGATGCCCGATTCCTTTTGACAGACCAGCTCAAGTCCAAGTACGTGCGCATCATGCAGGAGTTCGAGCTGTACCAGTCGGCCGTGCCGTTCCTCGGGCCGGTCAAGAGCGCGGCAGACGAGCGGGCGTGGGAGAAGCTGCTGGCTGACCGGCCCAAGAACGCACCGCAGCTGCGCCAGTTTCGCGAGAACGGCTTCGCGCACGCCGCGATCTGCAAGAGTATCGCCAGTACGACACGCGCCGGTTATGCTGACAGTGTGGACGCATGCGGTCATTTTTCTAACTGGTGTCTTCCGGTTGCAGCCGACTTGGCGGCCACGTCGACGGACGCGCTCAATGCCTCTTCGGTCAAGCGCAGTCGGCCGGAGCCCGAGGCCGAGAGCGCAGGCTACAAGAAGCCGCGCCCGAGCATCGACGGCCGCCGGGAGCGCGCCGTGTGGGGGCCCGCCGAGGAGAAGCTGCTGCTCTTCATGTACCTGCGCGCGAAGAACAACTCGGAGCTGCGCTCGGACAAGGGCATCAAGTCTCGCGGCTGGCAAATCGTGGTCGACGACCTGAACAAGTACTCGGGCAAGGAGTTCGACAAAGGTGAGCGGTCTGGTTGACTGATTCGTTCGGTCTGTTGTCCCATCTGTATCACTGACGAGCAACGGACTGCCCGCCGTCTGCGCGCCACAGACCAATGCAAGTCCAAGTACCAGAGGCTGATGCAGGAGTACGACCTGTACAAGTTGGCGACCGGGTATCCGGCCACCCGTGCAGTGACGGATAAGGAGTGGGAACGGCTAATTGAGGAGCGCCAGCGGTTTGCGCCGCAGCTGCGCGTCCTGAAGGAGCGAGGCTTCCCTCACGCAGAGACGTGCGCCTTGATCACCGGTACGGCTATTGCCCATTGTGGTGCTGCACGTACAGGTTGCTTACTCGTGTCTCTACTCCGCGTTCTTACAGGCGAGGCGGCCGAGAGCGTCAAGCAGGCGGCAGACGTGAACGAGATGATTGAGGCCGAGTCGCTCCAGTTGGCGGCGAGTGCTAGCACCAACAGCAACTTCGTCAGCCGGAGTGCCGCGCCGACGCCAAACGTCCCTCTGCCCGCACCACTCGCACTGGCGACGAACGTGCTGCCATTTTTGCTGCCAGCGGCTGGTCAGCAGTCAGCGCCTGCTCCGAGCCGAAGGGCAGCCGATACCGGCTCGAACGGGCTGCCTGATACCGCTCCCGCTGCTGCTGCTGCAGCGGAGGCCACGCCGTTCTTCACGGCCGAGCTTCGCGACAACCTGAACCAGTTTTTGAAGACGGCGACCGCGTACATGGTGATGCAGATGAGCAAGCAGAACTAGGGGGGACAACGACGGGTTGGTGGCGAATGTGAGTGCCGCGAAGGAGCGTGAAGAAGAAGAGTTGGCAAGGTTCGAGCGCGCAGCGCGTTGATTTTATCAATGTGAATCGGAAATACATGAGGAATGGGGGTTTGAGCGGGGTTCAAGCTGTTCAAGCGGTTCAAGCTGTCGCTGTGCGCCGAACTGTAGCGTGAGACTAGGAAGAGATGGCTTGCTGCGGCTTCAACTTGAAGCCATCGTCGCAGCTTCGATTTTGAACCAATCAAAGAGGTGAAAATAACGATTTTGAGTAAATCAATCAGCCTGCTTTTGATGCCGTTCGGCATACTTTCTTCAAGTGTATTCGGGCCGCCGCGTCGGGATCACCATCATGAAGCGATCGACATCTCCGTCAGCGAGCTCCGCGGCCCAGCAAGCGCTCGGTGCAGCCAAACGAGCGCGTCACTCACTACCGCAAGATCCCGCGCCTTCTATCACATCCCCGCCCGAGTTCTCGCACTCGAGCGTCGCGTCAAGCGCGCGCCTGGCGGCCGAGCGCGTGCTGCCGCTGGACGTCGCTGCGCGACTCTTTGACAGCCAAGCCACGACCATCTACCTGACACCGGACCGCGCGAGCT
>JAADXX010000959.1:0-10039 GCA_023338025.1 Phytopythium oedochilum
GATAGTTCTAGAATCTTCTAGCTAGCTATGCATGTCCGCCATTGATGGCCTCCATCAGTTCTCCCGAGTCCTCTAGTCTCAATGCACTTACTTTCCATTTCACCACCACACACACAAGTTGCTCTAGCCCATCGTTTACAGATCGAAGACGAGGCAACAAACATAGCAGAGCCAACATTAGAGAGCGCGGGTAATCGAGCGGACCAGGCACCAGACGCGCCGTTCCCACCCTTTTCCAGCATCCAGATTGCCGAACAAGTTGCGCAACCTGTTCAGCATGATTCCGTCAGCTGCGGGATCTACTACCTCGCGCAGGCTCACAGCTTCGCGGATGGGAACCGGTCGTTCGAGTTGCAGAAATCCGTGCCGCCGCAAGATATTGATGTCGTCCGGCTGCGTATTTTGTGGGAGCTCACCGTCAACGCGAGCGCCGTCGAAAGTGACAGTCCGAGCGATTGGGTTGCTGTAGAAGAGATAGGAAAGCAGATATCACGCTGCTTTCGTGGTGGCAACACAGACAAGAAGACGAAAGGGAGGATGGCGAGAAAGACGTAGCAGCTGATCGATAAATCCCTCAATGCACTGTTTTCATTGCTCGAGCTCGTGCAATACGTCGTTCAATACAGCACTGAACGGCTCGTCGACACGCATGCGCTCGACGTTGGCGTTGGTCGCGTACTCGAGCATCCACCGCATCTGGTCGTCGAGTTGCGCCGCGATGCGCTGGTGCAGCTCGGTGACGGCGCACACGAGCTCGTCCAGCCTCGACACGGCATTGCGCAGCTCTTCGATCTCGGAGAGCCTGCTGCAGAGGAGCAGAGACGCGGCTCTCCTGCTCTCGGCGCGGCCGTTCTCGATGCCCGCAGAGCCGTTCGTCTCGTGCTCGACGCGGGTGCCACTTCGCTGGAGGAGTCCTTGCCGGTTGGGATCTGCCTGTATCGAGTCCGTCGTCACGAGGTCACCGATCGAGAACTGGCAGCGCATCGACGGTTCACTTTTCCTTGTTGATGAGCAAGCTGGTGCCGGACCGGTAAATATTCCCTGCCAGAAGATCGCCATGAATTTTACATGTAACGTTCACGCTGACGTGGTTTTATAACTGCCAAGTACCGTACAAAAAGTTGCATGAGTTGCGATACTACGTTGCTTTAACGGGAGCCCCCGATAGCCACCTCTTTCGTCAAAGCAATACCCTTCTTGACAACATTATTATAAAAGCCACCCTTTTTGTCAAAAGTCCCACGAACGACACGACGGAAGGGCATTGCCATTAGCTGAGCCTGCAGCGGGGTTGCTATAGTACTATGCAACTGACGCGCCTCGATGGCGTATGACGGGCGAGCAAGCTGCAGTGGCCGCTTATGACTGCGGCGCTCCAATACGCCATCGCCTCGAGCGCACTGCAAAAAAAACTCAACTGTATAAAAATCGAACTTAAAAGTCGAACCTAAAAGTCGAACCTAAAAGTCGATCCTAAAAGTCGTACCTAATAGTCAAACCTAAAAGCCGAACCTAAAAGTCGTACTTAGAGATTCGCCAGCTGACTTCAACACGCCAAGCGCCGCGCACATATCCAAAGACGCCATGGAGACGCTGCCGGCCAAGGTGGCGCCTGCGTCCGCAACTTCGGCGGCGGCCGAGGCGCTGGGCGTCTCCCGCGAGGACATGCGCAACACGCTGCACACGTACTTCCGCTCCCGCGCGGCGGCCGGATCCTCCTCCTCCTCCTCCTCCTCGCGGCGGCAGCGCGTCTACTCGTTCGTGCAGGTGCAGAAGCGCAAGGTGTCGCTCGGCGCCAAGCGGCTCTTCGGCGCCGCTGGCGGTCCGCCCAAGGCGTACATCCTGTGCGTGACGGTGCAGGACGGCGCGGGCGGCGCGGCGCAGCTGCACTACGTGCAGTTCCTGCGGTCGCTGGCGGTCGAGGCGCGCCAGTCGTGGGACATTGGCCGCCTGGACGTGATCGAGAACGTTGGCGTGGCGACCGACCGCAAGCGCGGAGGCTTTGCGCTGCTGTTTGACGCGGAGGACACGCCCTGGCAGTGGTTCGTGGACGACCGCGAGCGCAAGACGGCCATGCTCGAGTTCCTCTGGAGTATCTGCGCGCTCGCGCTCGACCGCAAGGCGAGGCGCTCCGTGCTGCTTGGTCGACTGGCGAGTGACTAACGGACGGTGGTGGTGGCGACTGGCAAGCAGAAAATGCTGCCGCAGCTAGTGCGCTTCAACCTGGAAGAGCTGCACGAGACGGCGCTGCTGCTCAACCTGCAGCACAAGTACGGCATCGACGTCGACCTGCTCGACCACATGGTACAATGCAAGCGCCATTCTCGGTCCTTGCCACACGCCCACCTAACTCTGTGGCCTCCTTCAGGCAGCCGTCAAGAAGCAGAGGACGGTAGCGAGTGGGGATAACCCGAGCGAGGCGGACGCTGGCGCCAGCGACGTCAGTGGCAAGCCAGGAGCGAGCTCGTCGAAGACGGACAGCGGCAAGAAGCTGTCCGGCGCGGCCGTCCGACTGACAGATGCCGAGAACGCAGACGCAGACGCGCTGCTGGCCAACATCAACTGGGCCGACGCGCACCTCGCGTCGATCGAGGACACCTTCCGGCGCAAGCTGCGCGCGCTCGAGGACGAGAACATCTCGTTCCTCTTGTCGTTCGAAGGCCAAGCCCAGCCGCAACCTGCTGTCGGCAAGGTGCCTAGAGTCAACGGTGCGAGTGCCAGTACGGCGGTAGATCGCATCGTGGCGGCCATCGATGCGCTGCAGAAGAGCGTGGCACAGACGCAGCGCTGGACGGACGAGTCGGACGACTTCCTTCAACAGACGTCTGCCAACATGCTGCACTTCGAGGCGCTCAACAACCAGCTCGAGGTGCACTTCCGCAACAGCGTGGCGCTACAAGATGCGCTCGAGCAAATGATGGCCAAGGTCGACCTGTCACGCGAGCACATGGGCGTTCTGCTCAAGCCCGTCGCCTTCTTCCCCGAGGACGCCAACATGAGTGCGGGCGCTCTGACCGTGACGACCAACCCGCTCCAAGAACCGCTTGCTCCAGAGGCGAAGAGGGAGCTCGAGCAGCAGATGAAGGCGACGCTGGCCATGCTCGCCAAACTCGACAATGCCATCCGGTCCACGCGCGAGTTCCCGGCCAGCGAGATGGCAGCCTTTCGTGCGCGCGGCGAAGAGCTCGCCAAGCTCAGCCGTGCGCTCAGCGACAAGATCTGCGCCGGCTTTGACGCATTTCTGCAGCGAAAGACGCGCCAGTGGACGCTCTTCTCGATGGCGCAGGCGTCTGCACGCTCCGGCGGGTCGTCGTCGCTGTCTCCGCCTTCTAGAGGTCGAGGGCCGCTGACCTCCACGGCCGCCCGCGAGTCGCGAGACGTCTCCACCGCCTCATCATCGACCACGTCCATCATCGGGAGGGGATCGATCGAGGCTTCGCGGTTCAGCCGCGCCATCACGTCGTTCGAAGAGCAAGCGCGCGAAATGGACTGGAGTTTCTCCAACGAGCCGTTCCACGCGCTGCTCACGGTGTACGAGCCGCTGATGAAGCGGCTGAGCTCGCTGGACCCACAGGTCGTGACCGCGCTGCGCTCCATCTACGCAAAGAACGCTGCCGCCGTGTACAACCCGCACGTGCAGGCGTTGTTCCGGTGCCTCAAGGACAAGTTGCCCAAGAGCGCCAAGCCTCACTTCAGCAAGCCGCAGGCGCTCCAGTCCTGGAGCTTCCATTTGTCGTCGACGCATCTTGGAGACGCACTCGGTGCCTCCCCACTCATGCAGCAGGCGCTAGACCACCTTGTTCCCCTCGTGCTGCGCGAGCAGCGACTTGTGGCTTCGCTCTTCTTCACTGCCGACAGCAGCAGCACGCCCAGTAACCAGTTCAGCAACGAGCAGGAGGAGCCTGAGGAGCTAGCGCCAGCCATGGACGCCGTGTTCGACAAACTGCTCAAGCGGCTTACCGAGTTTGGCGAGGCCGCCGCGGCTCGGAACGTGCTCGATGCGCTCGCGCTTGTGGTGCTCATCAACGGCCAGCTGGACACCCAGCGCCAACAGAGCGAGTTCCTATTCAACACCATGGTCAGCTTCCAGCTCCAGATGAAGCGCGTGCTCATCAAGTTTACCGAAGATCAGGTACTTTGCTGCACAGGCTAGACCCACGTTACTGTCCTAAATGCCTGACACTCTCTCTGTATCCTCTGCAGGAAGCGTGGATCAACAACCACCATCCAGATACGCGCATGGTCGGCGTGCTTGGCCCTATCCAGAAGACCATGGTAGCCTCACGCTGCCAGATGAGGGACCAGTGGGTCAAGTTCTTGCTCATCGCGTACCTGTGCTTGCTCTGCAGACCATGATCGGGCGGCTAGAGGAGAGCGTGTGCGGCAAGACGGACGACAGCACACTGGCCACCATTTACCACCGCCTGGTGCCGGCGACGCTTCAGTGGCTCGAGAAGGTGGCCGACAGCAAGCCCAAGTACGCGTCGCTCGTGCGCCTCGGTAGGTTTCGCTGAGGGCTCACGCTCGCGCTTGAGAGTCGATCTCTGCTGACCCATGTGCTTGTATCGCGACACAGAGAACTACCACTTCATCAGCGACCGGCTTGCAGGCATCAATGCGGCCTTGGACCTGCCGCTGGGGCAGTACGCCGCCGAGACGCGCGCCAAGTTCGAGGAGAGTGCGCTGCGATACGTCACGTACATCTGGGTCTACGAGTTCAAGCAGCTACAGGTGGGGCTTCGTCCCGAGCGTACGGAGAGCGCAGGTCTGACCGTGTGCTCGCTCGTTTGCTCAGCCGCTGTTCGCGTCGCTCGAGGAGCTGCTGGCGACGCTGCCAGCGCAGGAGATCCAGTATCACACGCCACGCCAGGACGTTCGCAAGGCCCTCGATGCGCTCGCGCCTTCTGTATGGCACAGCAGCGTTCGTTGCCTTGGCTGGTCAATGGTTGACTGACACTTGTGCTGCTACTCTGCTCGTCAGTTCGAAAAGTCCGTCCGAAGTATGCACGCGCGCATGAAGAAGCACTTTACGGTGCAGCCCAAGTCCCTCCCCATGATCTGGCAGCGGCTCGTAGCGTACGGCAACGCGCGCCTGCAAGTCTACGAGCAGATCGCCGCCGACTGCTACCAGCTGCGGCTCGAGCCGAGCCCACAGCGCGGATCCGAGATGCTCGCCAAGCTCTCGACGACCTAGGGTTTTCGCGCAAGGAGTCGGGGGCGGTGGTTATGAGCACGGCCGCCTCGAATTCACGCGTTTTCCCGCTTAGCATTAGGCTAGTCTTGCTTGACGTGCTTGTCGGTGACATTGGAGCTTGTGTCAAAGGTCCAGACGGCCAAAGACAGCACGTGGACAGGCACATACAGCAGGCACGCGTACGGCAGCGCCAGCAAGTTGATGCGGTTCAGGAAGCCGTCAGCGAGGAACGCGAGTGAGCTATGCGCGCCTACGAGCATTGACACACCAGTCAGCAATGAACAAAATGATCTCCAGGTGGCAAAGTCAAAGGCTGTACCATGTGGGTTGACAATGTTTGCGATCGCGAACATGCCGAGCGGAGACGACAGAGCGAGCCAAGCGCCAATCCACAGGTTCTTGGCGACGGAGACGGTGGAGGCCGGGGCGACCCGAGCAAAGTGAGCCATGAAGATCGCGCAGAAGAGTGCCATCGGGTAGTTCAGGATGCCCATGATGCAGTGGGCGTACCTATAGAGCAAATGGCACAATCACGACAAGCCAGCCCTTTGAGTCCGTCCGTCATGGCCGTGACTATTCGCAACGACCACGTACACTAGTAGCACCATGGCGAAGAACTTGAGCGCTCTCCACCCCGAGTCTTGATGGCCAGCAGCACTAGGAGGGCTCTTCAGAGCGTTCGTCGCCGTCTCCGCCTCGCTCTTGTGCTCATTGTCTTTCTCTGCTTCGTAAGCTTGGACGCGCTGCTTCCAGTCCGCGATTTCGGAGCAGCCGGAGAGGATTGCGACCGATCGAAGCGATCGAATGACCGCCACGAGAGCGAGCTCCGCAATGGTGACGAGGAGCAGCAGGACCCACCACTGCTCCTCCATCGTCGGCAGCAAAACGCTCAGCACCACTGCACCGACCGCTTCGATGATGACCAGAGAGACGATCGCGAAGGCGACGCGCATGCCGACGGTCGTGCTTCCAAGATGCGCGAGGTGGGCAATCGCCGGAGATATGGCCAGCGCCACCGGGTAGTAATACTCACCGATCGACACGAACGTGCTCGGATTCGGGAGGACGTACAAGAAGAACGACTGGTGGAGCTTCTCCTCCAGGTTGCTGAGCGCGCGCACGACCAGCTCAGCGGAGCGCAGGCTCTCGCGGATCGAAGCTCGGCGACTGGGCGTTGCTATCAACGGCGATGATCTCAGCTTGTCGAAACTGAGCGTAATCGCGTCAATGTTGTAGCCAATGAAGCTTGCATGGATACCCGAGGGACCCATCGACAGCGTCTTCATGAAGCGCAGCATCCCACGGAGGTTCGTCACGTACTCGTGCACTCCTGACTGCTTCTCAGGGGCGACGGATCGCACGAAAGCATTGGACAACGTTGACAAGGACGTCATGGACCGCTCGAGGATATCCGCGTCGTCTTCCAGGCTTTCCTCGGCTGGAATACCAGTCAACGGGCGTTGCATGTCGCTCCGATCCATCACGACGGGGATGCTCTGCTGGCGTAAGGCACGCACCGCCGTGTTGATGAGGTCCAGGTTGGGCAGCTGGCCGTTCATGCCGGCGGCGTACACACCCGCGGCGTCGACACGTCGCGAGTCCTGGCGGGTTTCAATGCTGAGAGCAGCACGGATGAGCCCAGCACGGTTGGGAAGCGAGCTGTCCACGCTCCCGCCGTCCGCGGGGTCCATGTGGTACGCGCGCAGCCACGCGTCCGTCCCCGGCGCGTGTCCGTCACTACCGTCTAGCTCGCCATCTACGACACGTGCGTCACCAAGCGTCATCAGCTACACGATCAAGCCTCCTTCGCCACCTAGGACGCGACCCACCATCAGCCACCAGCAGGATGACGTCCTTTGCGAGCCATTTGGCGCTCGCGAGGTACTGCAGCAGCGCGAGGCCCATACTGACGCTGGACGCCTCGCCATTGCGCCGGCCGGCATTGCGGTAGTGCGTCACTAGCACGATCGACTCCTGCAGGCGGAGCGTCAGACGTGGCGTTAGTCGACGTGACGCTGCATGCGCACTGGTCGCCTTTCAAGTACCGCGCGATACCTTGCCGTCCGCGAGGGGCGACGCGCGGAGGATGCCGTAAACGTTGGTGCGCTCGGCCTGGGCGCGCGCGTCGTAGAACGTGTGGCGGTAGGCGTCCACGCGGTCGAGCGCGCCCAGCGCTCGCTCCATCCAGGCGATGACGTGCGAGCAATTGGCGCCGCATCCGGCGTCGTCCGTCGTTAGCCGCGCCAGCTCCTGGTGGAACGCGCGCGCCGCTTGGACCTGAGCGCGGCGTCGGCGCCAGTCAGAACACGAGCGCGCTCTCTATGTATACAGAGAGTAATGAGCGGCGGTACCTCCTTCATGCCGCTGCGCGCCTGGATCTGGTCGATCAGCAGGGCGTTCTCCGACATGTACGTTCCGCGGCACTTGAGCTCGCCTTGATGCAGCGGCCGGTCAGTCGCTACGCTCGCCTTCTAAAAGCGTTTACAGCAGCCAACGCACCCGTAGACACGGTCACCGCGGGGTGCAGCAGCAGCCACAGGACGCCCAGCGCGTACGTGGCCCAACTACCGACGCCGCGAGTTAGCTTCGTCCCCGGGCTTTATACAGGTCGAAGCAGCGGGAAGAGCGCGCGATAAGCGGCTCGAACGCACCACAGAGACAGCGTGCGACTCCCGACCGCGGCTCCGAGGCGCAGCAGCGCGCCGCGCGCGCGCGATGGCGGCTTGTCGCCCGCCGCCGCCGCCATTCCGACTGGCGATCTTGCTCGTGTGTGTGTGTGTGAAGCGAGTTTGGCGACTGGGAGACAGAAAATACCGGTATCTCTTTACGCGGTGCAGTAATACCGGTATCTGTTTAAACAGTGAAGTAATACCGGTATGCATTCGATCAGAAATGGCTGGCCACTTTATTCGGACGAACGCGCACATGGCGGCGGAGCTGAGCGCGTACGAGGCCAAGCGGCGGCGGCGCGTCGAAGAGAACCGCGCGGCGCTGCTGGCGCTGCAGATCGAGCGGCTGCCGGCGCCCAAGCGGCCGCGGCAAGACGCCCCGAGCAAGCGCGCGGCGCCCGCGGAGCGCCGGCAGTCGGCGCGGCTCCAGGCGCTCCAGGCTCCGGTGTCGGAGCGTCTGAAGCGCGTCCAGGCGCGCGAGAGGCGAGAGGAGCGCTACGAAGAGGTTGTGGACGTCCCCAGGACGTACAACTGGCCGTCCGCGACGCTGCTGGACGTGCCCATGGTCGATCTGCGCGGCCGCACGACCGTTGGGCCGCGCGTGTCCTCCAAGGAGCTGGAGATTAACGTCGGCCGCTTCCACAGCCAGTGGCTGGGCAGGCAGCTCGTGCCGCTGGGCAAGACGTGGGCCATGCAGGGGGTCGTGGACATGGGGCTGGGGCCCGAGAAGAAGCCCATCGTGACCTTCAGCCGGCTGAGCGGCGTCCAGCAGTTCCGGAACGCCGTCGCGCTTTTCGTCAACGTCGAGCGCGACGCCAACTACGACAACGCGTTCCAGGAGGCCGGCGAGGGCGCCGACCGCGCCGTCTTCTTCCGCTGGTTCGCCCAGAACAACTGGCACCGGGGCTCGCCCGCCGTCCAGCGACTGGCGCGCGTCCGCCGCGGAGTCGCCCGCTGGTTTCTGGAGGGCGATAGTGACGCCGGCGATCATCCCAAGGAAGAGCAAGACGGCGTCCAAGACGAGCCGCTCATCCTTTTCCTTCGACAAGTCCAGGTCAGTGGGCTGGTCCCATGAAGCTGTTGCTCGAGATGCAGGTGGTGCTAACGCTGTATATCCCGTCGAATGTCAGGGAGCGTACGTTTACTGCGGACGGCTCGGGTTCCTCGGCATGCGGTCCGCAACGCAGCCACTCGAGTTCCGTTGGCAGCTTCTAGACGCGGACGCGCTGAACTGGGGGAACATTCGCCGTCAGATGATCGACCGCGTTCCCGACGACAGCGAGTCGCCCAAGGCGACCAAACCGGAGCTAATCTAGGTGCTGCATGCATGTGGAGCCTCCGACGCACATTTAGACGCACAACTGCGGCAATTCACGTCGATTGAGCTGAATCCGCCGGCATTCAGCTTCAACGTGGCCGCTGTGGGCTTCGACGACCAGGTCAATAGGACAGTCGCCTCGCCCCGCTTAGATTAGCCGTCCTCAGACCGAGACTGCGCGTTTCGTGACAGCTCCAAACCGATGGATGAATTTTGGGACCAGTCCTTGGACGGGAGGACAAACACGCACAGCAAGGGATCCACCAGACAGAGCCTCTTCACTCTCCATCCGGCCCTCTTACCCCAACGCCACTCCACCAAGACTTCGCATCAACAAGTCAGACGCCCCCAACCCACGGAGCAAGCGATGCAGCGACTGCGTGGTCTGCTGCAGCCCGCGAGCGCGCCATCGCAGTATGTCAGGGCCCTCGAAAGCGCCGCGACACTTGCTGCAAAGCCCAACGACTTGGCAAATGACACGGACGCGCTGCTGGACCGCGTGTTCCGCCGGCACCAGAAGAGCCGGCGCGATGTGCTGCGGCGCCACCTGCCCTTCTCGTGGAGCCGCGTGCTCTTCGGCCTCATCTCGCTAGCGCTCGTCTTCTCCGACATCCCGCGCTCGAGTCTAGGCGTTCGCGGGCTCAGCCACTCATACCCGCGCGTGCAGCCCGACGAGTTCGTCGTCGCCGGTCCGTCCAACATCTCGACGCTCAGCGGAGACCATGTCAAGGCCGCCAACACGTCCATCCGCGTCTGGGTGTACAAGTACGACACGATGTCGGTGGTCTGGCGAGTGTTCGCGGAGTTGCTGGCCGTCGACGAGTTCCCCGAGTGCTTCTTCTACAAGAGCGAGTGTCC
>JAADXX010000096.1:0-52474 GCA_023338025.1 Phytopythium oedochilum
CCTACCCTGCCTTCCCTTGTGTCTTCCTTCTAGACCTGTCCTACCTTGGAGTAATTACGTGTCCGTAAAAACCTCCGTAAGAAGTCCGGTATGTGACATGCAAAAGGGAAGGCCGCTGCGTGGTGGGGGACGTAGCTCCATGGGGCGAATCTCTGGTGAACCCCAAACACCAGGTCATGGTGGTCAGCCATAATTAACTTTAACCACGGCGGGATTTGAACCCACTCCCACCCGACTGGTGCCCCCCACACCAAACGACTGAGCCAATCTGATGCCTTGGCCCAGCCACGCATTTCACTAAGTACTTATGCAAAACATGCAACATCCACACACAGCAGCAACATCACTCTCCAACACGCTGCCTATATAGCAACCTCCCACCTCTATACGTGTCGCTCTTTCCCATTTTGTGTGAAGCTCTAGTCTCGGGTCTCGCAGGTGCCCGGACTGCTACAGAGCGTGTGTGAATCTGGATTTTGGCTCTAGACCTGGGCCATAAAAGACAGAGGTTAGTGTGTGAATTTCCGCGTCTTGGTATCTGCGTGGTCGCGCGGCGAGGTGTCAGACCAGTCAATACTCGGGCTTGGTACGCAAGCCCCGATCCAAAGAACCAGTCCACAAGGGGTTACACAACGTGAGTTGCTGGCCGTTCGCGCGCACCCGATCCTTCGCAGGAAAGAGAGGGGCCCGCGCGCGCTCGGTTCCGCTTCTGGGGGTCCGGGCAGGCTCAGCCCCTGCCGGTCCTGGACTCTGCAAACGACCGAGGTTGAAAGCTACCGTTCGGGCACTTGTCTGTAGTGCCCGGCCGCATTCGTCTCATCACAGTGACGAATGCCGCCGTCGCAATCTGCGCTATAAGTGTGGCAATGGTGGCAACATATCTGCGCAATGTACGCGGCGAGCTCGAGGAGGCCGCCGATTTTTGCGCCTCAACAAGGAAACCGCCATCACGATTCCCAGAATAGCCTTTCGACTGTGAACACTGTTAAGAGTCGCAAAGATATCAATATCGTCGTGGACCGTGTGACTGCCAATGCTGACGGACTGAGCCAGGAGTGTGTCGATGAAGATGTACCGACTCATGTCACTCGCGCCGATACGGTAGAGGTGTGTGGTTCGCACATCGTCAAACAGCCTCGTTGTCAAGAATGGCTGTCTCAATGGCCATCCGGTAAAGATCTTGCTGGACAGTGGAGCCAGTTCGAACCCAATCAAGCGCGGGCTCGCTGAATCAGTGACAGAGACGCGTCGTATCCAAGCTCAACGCTTTGATGGAACACTGACGCCACCCCAGACGGTTAAGCATGTCGAGGCTGCCGTCTCCATGGATGAGTGTGATTTTCCCACCATGTCGTTCATCGAATTGGATTTGCCAGCAAGTCACTATTTGATTTTTTTGGCAAGCCGTTGTTTGCGAAGTTCAACCCTCAGATCAACTGGCGTACCCATGAGGTACAGCTGCCTGACAAAGCAGAGATAAGGTTGAGCAAGAGCACTGCAAGAGTTCGTTAAGGGAACTTGCGCAAGGGATGGATTGAAGTCTCCAACTCGCCTTGGGTGCCCAACATCTTCGGCATCCCCGAGAAGGATCTGGTCTCACTTTTTTTTCTC
This sequence comes from Phytopythium oedochilum, assembly GCA_023338025.1. Taxonomy (NCBI): domain Eukaryota; phylum Oomycota; class Peronosporomycetes; order Pythiales; family Pythiaceae; genus Phytopythium; species Phytopythium oedochilum. Next base: position 1,612 of record JAADXX010000096.1, read on the forward strand.
GAAACGTACCGAATGGCTGCACAGTGGTAATCCAAAGATCCCAATCGGTTGGGTCATTGACTTCCACGATGTGAACGGAATGTCGATTGTGGCAAAGATTCCTCTTCCACACATTGATGACCTCTTCGATCGAATGGTCAACTGCGTGATGTTTTCAATTATCGACCTCGCGCAAGGCTATCATCAAATGGTGGTGATGGCAGCCAGCCGTTCCTATACTGCGTTTCGTACGCACAAGGAGACCTATCAATAGCGCGTTGCGGCTATGAGTTTTGCTGGGATGTAGGGAGTTTGGTCTCGTCTGATGCGCGTAACATCTGTGACTTCTCCTACAACATGGAGGAGCATGTGCAACATCTGCGCACGATATGTGAAGTACTGCGTCGTGTGTAGCTCTACACCTGCATCTCTAAGTGTGCTTTTGGTCGCACAACGATTGACTTCCCCAATAATCTCGTATCGAAACTTGGTCAAAGCGAAGACCCGCGCAAAACGGATGGCATTGCGAAGTCTCCGGCTCCAACCTCAAGGAAAGAGCTGCTGAGTTTCCTCGGCTTAGCTGGATAATACCGCCGTTTTATCTGACTTCGCCAAGATTGCGCGCCCACTCCGCGAACTTACGAAGCAGGATATATCCTGGACATGAAGGGATGGCGAACAACAAGCGTTCGACGTGTTGAAGCTTGCGTTGCAGCATGCGCTGACACTTGCGTTGGCTGACTTCGATTGTCCTGTCATCGTCACGACGGATGCTGCGGGGTTTTGCTTCAGAGCCTTCGTCTGGGCTTCAAAGTGTCATTGAGGAGCCAATTGGCCGTCCGCCTCCTCGATGAGGTGTGCCAATTGCGCAAGCAGGCAGTGGTCGAAATGTTGTCGATGCAGATGCACGTCACGCTCGCTTCCGACAGATGGTCTGATCCGAACATGCAAAGCATCATAGCATCGCGAACTCCACGCTCGTTTCTCCTGGGATGCTATCATTTTTTTGTCAAAAGCTAATGGGGATTTATTTCATTCATGAGAAGACATCGGCGATTGCATCCGAACAGTGGTTGAGCATGGTGAGGCCAGTGTTGGCTCCAACTTTCGCGTTCGTCGGTTGTGACCGACAACAGTTTGAACGTGAAAGCTGCGTGGAGCGAGCTACGCAAGTGGCGCAACGCCCTGATGTGCAATCACATGCAATAAACTTGCTGATGAAGGACGTGATGCGAATCAATTTTATTGGAGACGTTCGCGACAAGGCTGTCCGGATCTCGAAGTTTGTCCGCAAGCGCAACATCCTCCTCGACCGATTCAGGCAAAAACAGCTTGCCCTCAGAGCCAAAATCGAGGGCAGGCATGCGCTCTCGGTTCCTGTGGCAACCATATAATACTTATACGAGAAATGCAACCGCAGGGTGCTTGAGAACCAGCTCGCTCTCAAGGCCACGTTCGTCGATGATAAGATGCTGCGCCGTTACCGCACGCCGAAAGTTCAAGCGAAGCTAGTCGCTGTCCTCGCCGTTCTATACGGTAGCTCAATCTATACAATGAATAAGATCGTTATCAAGTTACTGCAGCCGATAAACAAAATAAAATGGCCGAGCTGGAGGGAGACAAGACATCGACAGGCGTCCTTGGTTCCTAACCTCTACTATCCTATACATGCATTGTGACAGTTCCACACGGTTGGACGTGAGAACCTCACGTGAAAAGGAGAGTGCCGATTGGTAGAAAGAGGCGACTTTCTACCAACAAAAGAGAAGATCGTGCGCGGACTATCCAATCGCAGGATGTACAAGGATAGTGTGCGCCACATTACCCTTCAGCTCGGAACCGACCGAATGCAGTGTGTGTCAGCATTATATTCGCTGATACGGTACCATATCGCGTACCTTATATTCGGTACGGTACCGTGTAACCCTGTTCCATACAACCTCAAGTTTTTTTTTTGGGGGGTCATCTCCGTTGCGTTGTAGGTAGATAATGAGATACCATTTAGTGTTGGCAAGCTAACAAGATAACAGGGGTATTACCAAATAGTTACCCTGGTAACGAAGGTAATTGCATAAAAATTCCCAGACACAGGAAATTTCACAGTCATTCAACCGCTAGCGTCCGTGCTTGTACCGCTGGCATCCGTGCTCGTGCTGCTCGCGCTAAGGCGAAAACGTGAGTACCTGCTACTTGATTGTGCGATATGCGATGGCTCAAGAGGGAAAGGTAGTAAAATCGACGCTTGTATTGGCATTGTTTAACCAGTGAAGATGTCGGAGGCGTGAATTGGTTTCGGCTCAATTTAATGTTCGCTGGAGAGGAATCAAGGTGAAGATCTCTCCATACGTGGTCATATCTGGCATGTTAGTGTAACTGAAGCCCAGCTTTTTAACGAGGCTCGGCTTGAGCCGGTTTCTCCGAGCGGTTTGAATAAAGTCGTGGATGATCCAAGACCGTTCGCTCGCCGCCGATGATGTAGAAGTACAAAAGATCTTGTCGGCAAATCCTTTGAGCGTTAGAAATTGCGACCGAACTGCCAGAGTCGACCAGGTGGTAAGTTCAGCGTGGTCACATACGGGTTTGTGTCCGCGAGCTGGTGTTTCCAACTCACCCACTCGATCAATTCCTCCTCGAACTTGTCTCGAGTCTTCCCATCCGCCCCTGTATCCTGCATCGTCAGTCGCGTCTCCCATCGCTTGCTCCAGCACTAAGCCTCGAATATCGTAAATATTGTTAGTATGATCCAACAGAAAATCCATGCGCATTGATTTTGTGACGATAAACGTCTCCCGCTGCTTGACCAGGTCAAGAACTCCGCACTGAATCTCCGACAAACGTGGGGATACCGGATTGACAGCATCGACAAGCTGCAAAGTGCTCGCCAAGTCGCACTTCAACTTCACGAACTCACGATCGAGAGCTGACAAGTAGCGCCTAAACAGTCAATTAAGTTCTCATTTTACTACACACAAGTTTGGGTCTATTCTATACTTAGTACTGGGACTGTACGAGATCGTACAGTCCATACTGACAACAAGAAAAACTCACCGCTTCCTCACAGCGCGCGCGTGAGCTGCGTAACTGGCTAGTTAGTTACATTGTACATCGTGGTCGGAGAATACTTCCATAGTCTTGTATAGAGTCGGCATAAATACGTTTAGCGAAAACTGGTACACCAATTTAAATAATGAACACGCCCAATTCAAAAATGAACACTGCTGTTTTGGGGTGAATGTCCGCCATACTACGATCGAGCTGATGTCCGACCTAGAATATAAAAATGTACTGTCTGAGCACATACAAAAGTTAGGAGCGGTAGACGATTGATCCGACCAAGTATTGTACTGGCCACCATTATTGATACACCATAGTACAAAATTCAAATTTGCGCGCGAACGGCGCCGAGTTCACAAGTGAACGATAGACTATTTGAATCGTTGCAATGTCAGGAGAATAAAATTCATCTACTTGGCCGCAGGCTATCGTTTCTAGAGTCGTCATGAGGGCGAAAATGGAGGAGAAACGACAGCTCGTGGTGCGCTGCCACCAGTACTTCCTGGACGAGTCCATCAAGAAGCGCAACCCAGAACGCCGGTCAGTGCGCGAGCAGGTGGCCCCATGCCTTGGCATTGGTGTGGCCATGATCGCGCGCTTCATCTGAGACCACAACGTCGAGAAAGCCGCGCGCACCGCACCGCCATTAGCCCCGCTCCATGACGATGGCGAGCTCGAAGTGCTCAATGTGGTTGAAAGTTTCGCCGATAAATTCGCCGAAAATATCACCGCACGAAATCTTACCTGGCATCCGTGCGCGGGGACAAAATGGTACAGATGCGGGTATTTTCGGTGCGCATGAGTAAGCGTTGACCTAATATATGTATTTCTGTCGTGCATGAACTTTTATGGGTATTAATTTACAAAAGTCTTTGGGTTACCGGTTATATTCCCAGAATATTTCAAACTCTAACCACCGTAACCCCTAATATTTTTATCAATTCAGCCACTGAAAACAAGACAAAAATTTTGTTGCAATGCCATTCGTCAATCTTTCACCAATCAATGATGGTTGCGTGCGTATGCGACAGAGGACATTCTGTAGTTTACGGGTGTACCCCTGTGATGCCGAGATGTTTAAAAGTGACAGTTATAGGATTCCAAAGTTGGTGTATCAATGGCAGTGGCCAGTACAATAGTTTACGTTTTACAAATACCCAGTCATTCGCATCTGAGCAATAGCTGCTCAATATTGATTCGAATTTTATAAGTATTTTACGCATGTTTTAAATTGAGATGCCCAATTAAACAAATTTTGTTTCATTGCAATTATTGTGTATATTGAAATATTTTAATTAAATTTAAATATTGATATTTTAAGGTATGCCACCTCACAACTAGGAACAGATTTGCGGCGAAATGATGGAAGCCACACAACTATGTGTAGCATTATGCGGATTCATCTATATTATCTACGACATTGTTCGGATAAAAGATACACATAGTTGTGTGGTTTCCATCATTTAATTACTATCCGGAAAACGTATAGTTGTGTGTACCACATCATTTCATAATATATTTTAATGTATAGATTTTTCCGGACAATTTGCAACGAAATGATGTTTCCTACACAATTATGTGCAGCTCTATCCGGATCGTTCATATTTTCATTGATATTGTCCGGATAAATGCTTTACAGAATGGTGTGGTTTCCATCATTTCGTTGCAATTTGGCTAGAAGGTGAGCCTTCACATCCACACCACACCGTAGGGGCACTCGTCACCCACCCAACGAGACGATCGATCCTCATCGGCCATGGCGCCGCGCATGAACCTGCAGGCGCTCTTTTTGTCGGGCGTGACGGGCATGACGCTCGCGGGCGTGTCGCTGCTGGCGTACCTGCGCTTCCAGCACCCGGAGCAGTTCGCGGAGACGTCCATCAAGATGTCGCGGCCCGAGCTCGGCGACGACCTCACGCGCAAGTGGGGGCTCTACGGCAGCGGCCTCTGGGACGCCGTGCCGGAGGCCGTCAAGGACGTGTTCGTGATCCCGGACCTGGCCGAGCGCGTCGAGAAGCAGAAGCGCAGCCGCGCCGTGCAGATCCGCGAGACCATCGAGGACCTTCGCCCCAAGGACAAGTAGGACCCGCCCGCCGTCTATGTATTGCAGCGAGCTCTGCCTGACAACGCGAGGGTGATTGCTGCAAGTCTCTCTCGCTCTCTCTCTTCGTTCGCTATGCTATCCGACGCCTTGGTCGTTATATCAGCTTGGGCATTCTGGCGGCGTCGACGACCTTGGACACGGACGAGAGCTCGGGAGACGCGCCGTTGCGGCTGCGGAACCGGCGCTGGAGCTTGTTGGCGACGCGGTGGAGCGCCTGCACGTCGATGATGGCGAAGATCTTGTCTTCCGGGTACACCTGGGTGCTCGACGCAGGGCACGTGTACACGAACGGGTAGGGGGCGCCCACGACGCCTCCTTTCGCGCGCAGCAGCGCGATGGGCAGCGCGTGCGCGATCCCGGACGTCATGTGCTTGAACACGTCGCCGTAGGTCAAGTGGCGCCGCCGCAGGTCCTTGGGCAGGTCGTACAGCATGAAGCAGCTCTTGCCGTCCAGGATCTTGCGCACGAACTGGTTGAGCGAAGGGTTGAAGTAGCTCTGGATGAGCAGGTCGTCGGCGACGGTCGACGGGAACAGCGCGCCGCACATGAAGCGCTCCTGGAAAAAGGTGTAGTTCTCGTCGCTCGTCAGCATCGACGAATCGTCACTGCTGCCGTACGGGTTCGTTCCGAACGCGCTGACTTGCTGCGCAGCAGTGTACAGCCCGCCGAGGAAGAAGCTCCGCGCGGTGCTGCACAGAGTCCTCGCGAGAGCGACCTGCCGTTGCACCCACGTCCGCCTCCGTACTGTGGACGACAAGCGACGCTCTCTTCCCATCACGGAGCTCCGGCGTCGGCCGCTCGCTGGGGTTGACACGTCCTCGTACAGGTAGTCGTGCCTGTACGAGTCGTCGATGTCGCCGCCCGCCGAGCCGTTTCCGAACGAGCGAAAGCTCGAAATCGGGTCCAGGAACTTGTTGTTGTGCACGTCGCGCAGCTCGACAATCGTGAAGATCCGGCTCTGCTGGAGTGCCGAGTTGACCAAAATGGCGTTGAAAATGGCCTTCGAGTCGTCGTAGCCCGACTCGGTGCCTTGGGCGAGCACCACGATCGCCGAGGCCGTGTACACTCCAGCCGCAGCGAGCACGTTGTGCTTCTGCGGAGACCCTTGGATGTGGTAGACCTCTCCGAACTCGCGCAGGCGCAGCCAAGAAGCGCCGCCGAACTTCTCGGCATCTACAAGGACCACGGGGACTACCCTCTCGATGTGCGGAGCGCGCAATGGCCGCAGGAAGTTCACCAACCGTGTCACCGACCGTTGTCCGCCGCCCTCTGACGCAATGTTGCTGCAGACCACAATGTGGCCTCCGCGCGCAAGCAAACCCGGCGACGGCGCACTTGGTGCCATGAACGACCCGATGTCTGCCCTGCATTTCACAATGTAGTCGCGGACATCCTGTGGGATCCGGCGCTCGACAGTGTGCTGCGCACGGCGAGCACGCTGCAGCAGGTTGTCTCGGCCGCGAAGCAGCGATATCGCGCCCGCAAATGTCCTAAAGTCGTTTCCGAGCGGAAAACCCGACGCGCCAGCGAAGCCATCGAGCGCACTGATGGATTCCGCGATAAAGTAGCCCTTGCATTGCGGCGTGATGCGGCGCCAGCGGCCCGGGTTGAACTGGATCTCCCCTTCGTCCTCGATCGCGATCAAAAGAACGAGCCCGCTCGACTGCGTGTGAATGCGTAGCGTCGCCTGGGTGAAGTTGAGTCCGTGAAAGCGAGGCGCAAGCTGGCACGAGTAGATCTCGTTGGCCGCACCGGAGATATACTCGCTGATCCACGGCTGCGCGGGCTGGTCCTCATCAGGAGCGGACGGGATCTCGCCGCTGCGGCTCGAAATGAGGTTGGATACCAGTGTGGACAATCCGGGACAGCGACAGCTCAGGCCCATGAGCCCGAGGCGCAGTTCATCCGCGCAGACCAGGTGTTCGCTGCTCATCCCTGTGGCCTCCAGCAGCGTCCGGTTCTCCGAGTTGACGAGCATCGCGAACAGCTGCGTGTGCTCTTCCTTCTGCTGCGTGACAGACAGCACCCGGAGGACTGTGGCCGCGTCTTCCTTGTTCGCGTCGTTGGAGAACTTGTTGGGCAGGAAAAACACAGCCATCGCCCGGTCCAGTTTTGCATTCTGGAGATCACTGCTGCTGAGCGGCGAGCCGTGGATTAGGAACACGCGCTTTTGATACCGCGGGTTTTGGTTCACAAAGTCCATCACTTCTTCTTGGAACGACGGCGTACTGCCATCTGCGTCGAACTGCATCAGCATCACGATGTGCATCTCCCTCACGCGTTGGACTCGACGCCGGCGCTTCCACTCGGAAACCAAGCGATCCTCACCCTCGCTGCTCCCCGACTTGTCCGGTGGCGAGCCTTCTTCCAGAGCTGATGCGCTGACCTCCACCGACGGCCGCGCCAGAAATGGACCTGTCCCACTGCGCTCACTTGCAGATAGCTCTTCACTCGTTACATCCATACTTGCGCCATCCTTTGCTGCCCCGCTGTTACTTGCTAGCTTGGAGTTGGGGTAAAACGCGTCTTCGTGATCAGGATGGAAGAACTCGCGAATGAAATCCTTGGCTTGGGCCACGGACGGATTTCCCGTTACGATAACGTGGAATGCATTGCGCGAGCAGGTGTACTTGAGCTGCGTCCCCCGGTGCTCCGCAAACAAGTTCATGAACGCAGCCGACTCGTTCGCGAAGGTGTAGATGCCAAATACGATGATCGCACAGACCGTGAGCTGGCCGAGCACCGTCTTGGGAGAGAAATCGCCATAGCCGACTGTCGAGACGGTCACAAACATGAAGTAAATCGAAGAGAAGAAGCTCCACGTCTCCGAACAGTTCGGGAAGTCGTCCGTGCCATCCTTGGACTTCAAAAGGATGTAGTCCGTGCCCTCCTCGTTGCTGCACTTGTACACATGGAGCAGGAAGCTGTCCGTGTATGGCAGCTCGCCCAGGCGCTCCAGCGAAAAGAGTACGGCCGCCGCGAAGAACACGAGACAGAGAGCCTTGCAGATGACCATGAGTACCTGCGAGAAGAAGGTCTTGTTCTTGTACTGCTGGAACAGGTTGTCGACGACCACATAGCCGACGTACGAGCGCAAGAAGCCAAGGTCCAGCCACGAGCGCTTGTACTGGTTGTTGACGGCGTAGGTTTGGAACGAAATGACAAAGTGCGATACCAGCGACAGCAGGTCGAAGAGACTGTGCAGCGATAGCGTGAACTTGACCCTGGTGCAGAGCATCGTCAGAAGGAGCTCACACGGTCAGTCCGACACGTTCCCTAGCACCCCAAGCATGCGTCGACTCACTTGTTCTTGGCGGCGATCCATCGGATGCCGTACCCGACGGCGGTGGCGATAAGGAAGAGCGACTCGATGGACCACGACGATAGGTAAATGGCCAGAGCGCCGCCGCGGACCACTGCGCTCCACACCAGCGCACGACAGCAAAGCAATCTCGTGAGTACTCGTCTCTCAAGCGATAAGGGTCGCCTGGCGCAGGCGCCGACGTACTCCAGGCGATGCAGATGTACACGCTTGTGATGATTTGCAGCAGCGAGTTCTGTGCGAGCCGACACAGCGCGTCAGTCTCTCGGGAACTGCGTCTCTCGTCGTACCGCGCGTGATCGCCGTACCGCGACGTTGGTGAGCGGCGAGTCGCAGATGGTGCGCAGACGCTCGATGTACCGGTAGCTGGCGACCTCGAGCCACTCGAAGCCGACGGCGAACGCCACGATCGGCGCCTGGATGAGCAGCCAGTAGCGCACCTGGTCCCAGATGAGGTACCACGACGCCGTGTAGCACGCCGCGGACGAGTTGGCCAGCGAGCAGGCCGCCAGGACGCCCGACGCCGACGCCGACGCGGACGCCGACGACATGCTCGCGCCTTGACCGCCGCGAATAAGAGGAAAGGAGGCGGCGCCCGGCCTTTCCGCCAACGGGACGACCGACCTTATTCAGCGGCGGCGGGCGGCGGTTACGCTGCAAGAGACGCTTGAGCGCCGTGCTGGGGTTTGATTTCTGAGTGTGGCGCCATTTTTGAGCCTAGCAAACCGGCTCGTCTGCGCTGCCCCTTCCCCTGACTGACAGGCGGACAGAACACATGGCTGAATCCGGATAGGCTTCTGTGGTCTATCCGGATTCAACCATGTGATACTCTGCGAGCATACCATTATCCGGATAAGGAGCAAAATCTCACTCCGTATCCGGAAGGAATGTAGCCATCTCGATATCCCGATCTCGAGCGTGTTGCATCAACCGGTCCGACAACTATCTGATCTGAATCACCTTGAAGCGCCTTTGACATCCGTCAGCCGCCCCGCGGTCGACGAGAAGGCGTCTGCGGACGGTTGGTGCGGGAGCAGCGGGTATAGCACGGCCGGTACGAACGGCGAGCGCTGTGCATCCTCGAGCATATCCTCGTCGACTTGGTCGCCGCAGTCGGAGTCAGCATCCGCCCACGAGTCGAGCTTCCTCGACGGCCGCAGCTCGTTGTGTTTCTCTCCGCTGGCAATAAACCGGCGGCGCTGACGCGGAGACCGGCCCTCAGCTGCTTCACGCTCTCGCTGAGCCCGTACAGCCACCTCGAGCTTCCCTGGACTGCGCGACGGGGCCTTCGCTTGCTTAACGTGATGATCGACGTCTTCGTCGGACCCGCTCACCGAGTTGTCGTCGTCATAGTCGTCGCCCTCTTCATTGTAGCGCGGGCCTCGTAGATGCCGCCGGTGACGCCGGTGCAGGCTCCTCGTGCCGTTGCGTAGCACCTCCATCCCGGCATGTAGGAGACCGCGGTGGTAGTATTGGCCATCCTCTTCGTTCTCCTCTTTGTCATAGCTGTCGCTGCTGTCGTCTGCTGTTCGAAGCGCGCTGTCACCCGAGCGTTGGCGCGGGCCTTTCCCACGTCGAGGAGGCACGGTCGGCTTGTGAGGGTGCTTCGACGCTCCGCTCAGACCACGAGACTCGCCTGGGAAGAACGGAGGGTACACTGGGGAGACGAGAATGTCCTGCCGGGTCCCGAACTCGTTCACATGCCGAATTATCTGCGGCGGTCGTTGCACGTTCGGCAGCACATCGCTCGGGTGTGTCCGCTTCCCTCGCCCAGTGGCGGCTCTCGGCGATGGGTCTCGTTGGTTTCGCTGCTGATACCTCCCTTGCCGTGCGCTAGCGATCTGTCCTCGGTTTGTTCGGTTCATCACGTCTAGGACATCGATTTCGCGCGCAACGCCAGGCAGCAGGACGCGCGCGGCCTTGTTGATCTCGTCGATGATGCTCGCACTCTCTGGGTTCATCGCCGGCATGGTCATTGGCGCGACGCGCGGGCGGTCCATCGCCGGGTTTCTTTGTGGCACGAGCGTCTGCGTTTGTGTCTCGCGCGTTTGGATGGTGGCCTGCACCGACTCATCGCGCCGCAAGGACAGCATGTACAAGTGATGCTCGTACGCGCGCCACATCTTGCCCAGCAAGTCCTCGTGCTCGTGGCACTGCTTGTCGTACGCCTGCCTCGTGGTCTCGAGCGCCACTTCCAGGTGGAACGCGCGATTGCTCTCCAATGCAAGCTCGACACGTGCTTCTTCGCGTCCCTGCTCGGCGAACTTGGTGGCTTCGCGCGCGGATCTCAGAGCTAACCACGTAGCGTCGACATCGGCACTCAGGATGGCCTTTTGGTTCGCAAACAACGCGACTCGAGCCTCCAATCGCATGATCACCGTCTCGCGGGTGTGGAGCTGGTCGGTCTGGTCGCACACAACGCCCTGGAGGCTCGCAATAAGCTCCGCCTTGAGCGCCGTCTCCTTCTGCAGCTTCTTGACGAGTCCGTCCAGCTTACTCTTCCGGAACCGCGACATACGTGTGATTTGCACTCGTCGGTGCTGCTCGTCGTCCGCGCCTTCTTCGTCGTCGGGATAGTCGGGGTCCGCGTCGTCGCCATCTTCGAGGGTGACAGCTCTTCGGCGTCGCTTTCTCCAGCGCTCCCGCTCCTCTCGCTCGTCCTCCTCGTCCAACTCCTCTTCGAATTCCTTCAGTTCGTCCTCGTCGTCCAGTAGCCGATCGATGCCAAGTTCCTCGCCGAACGTGTCTTTGATCATCCGTAGCAACTCGCGCAGAGCTTCGTCGAGCGGGAACTCGTCGATTTTTACCAGTGCGAGCATGTGCTGGACCGACCCAATGAAGCTCAGGAAGGCCGTCTTGGAGGTCGAGCTCTGTAGCTCGTGCTGCTTCTTGTCGCGCTGAAGGTCCTCTTTCTCTGCCTTCGCTGCAGCAAGCTCCCCCTCACTCACTTCGAGCCTCGTCCGAAGGCTCTTGGTCTCTTTCGTTGCCACGTCGAGCGACTTTTGCTGCTCCACAAGCTGCGCAGCGTTGTCGCGGTTCACGTACGACACCTCGCGGAGCTGAGCGCTCGTGACTTTGAGCTCCACCTCGAGCTTGGTGATCTGCTCTTTCGAGCTTTCCTCGAACAGCTTGAACCGCTCCCTCAGCGAAGCCAGACTGTGGCATCATCAACACAACGCGAGTGAGTCGGGGAAGGTCACAGTCCCCGAGTCTCAGCAAAATACAACGAGAACGCACTTTTTGGCCGCCTTGTCGTAGTTCTTTTCGACGTCCTGTAGTTGGTGGCGCAGCTGCTCGCATGTACGCTCCGAGTGCAGGAACGCCTGCTGTCCGGCCGAGAAGACGCGCTTCGAGTGCTGCATCTCAGAGTCGAGCGCCTCGAGCGACGCGCGCAGGTTCCAGATCTGCTCTTGGTCCTTGGCGCGCTCTGCCTTCATGGCCTCCACTGCGTTGTCCAGGTCGAGTTTCTGGTTCAGCAGTCGCTCAATACGCAACTTGTCCTGCTCGCGCATGCCACTGTTCTGCTTCTCGGCCGTTAGCAGGCCGCACTTCGCCTCCAGCACGCCCACCTTCGTTTTCTCTTCATCGAGCAAATCCGCTAAACGCGCGACCTCCTGTGTCTGTCGAGCCATCAGATCCACTTCCAGAGTCAATTGCTCCTTCATTGTCTGCAGGCGTGCGTCGGCATGCTCGTGCTGACGCTGCGTGTCGGCCAGTGCTTGCTCGCGTTGTGTGATTTCCTCATTTAGCAGCTTGATGTCCTCTCTGGTCCGCTCAAGCTGTTCAATCAGTGCCTGGTTCTCTCTCGCGAGCTTGTCCTTGTCCAGGTTGAGCACGACGGCTTCTTGCTTTAGCGTCTCGTTATTGGCTCGCAGAGCCTGGTTCATGGAGAGCGTTTCGTGTATTCGCTTGGCCCTTTTGCCCTTCTCAGCGTTCAGCCGCTCGACCTCAGCCTTCAATTTGCGCACATCTTCCTCAAGCGCGAACCTCTCCGACTGAGCGTTCAGGCGCTCCGAGTTGGCAATCTCATAGTTACGACGAGCCCCGCCGAGCTGGTCGTTGAGCGTTTTCTCTGCGTACTCGTGCGCTAGTACCTCCAGCTGGAGCAGGCGAACTTGTTCGCTTGCTACCGCCAGTGAGCGCTGCTGCTCGACGATCTGTGCATTTACAAAAACGATTTGCCTCATGAGAATTTGCACAACGCCGCAAGTTGTTGTGAGCGTCAACGCACCGTTTGGCTTGCTTGAGCCATGTCTGTCGCGAGCTTCTCGATAACCGCGCTCTTTTCACTACTGCGCGTCGTCTCAGCTTGCAGCTGCAGCTCGAGTGCGCGCTTCTGGGCGTCGAACGTGGCTCGTTCAACCTCACGCTCGTCTTGAATACGCTTTCGCCACTCTTCGGCCTCGTGCTTGAACTTGAGCATGGCCATCTCGTACTTGCCATTCTCGCACTGCTCGAGTAACAACAGGAACGTGAGCCACACGTTGGACGACACGTGCTTCTCCACCCGCGGCGGACAGTGCGCGGCAATCTCGTTGATGATGTTGTGGAACCCGTTCGTGTACACGTAGAGAGCTCGGAAGAGGCGATCCACGAGCTCCTTGGGCATTCCTAAGCGATACAGTGAGAAGCGGTCGATGCCAGCACGTGCGAGCGGGCCGCTGCGTCGGAAGGCAAACCCACCGCCTTCTTCGCCGTCTTGAATGGCATCGTCACTGCGTCTTCCCTCAGCGACACCTGCCGCTTGAAGCAGCGCATCCAGCTCCCCGGTTGGTAAGAGGTACGAGCCTGACGTTTCTAGGTGGACATTTACCCATTCTTCCGCGATGACCGAGTCGTGGAGAACAGACGAAGATCCCGTAGGAATTGTCGCCTGGTTCGCTGTTTCACTAACAGGAGCCGCACTAGCGGCTGCAGCAGGTCGTCGTGGGCTTTGCTTCGCTTCACCTTTGTCATCAACACCATTGTAGAGCTCGCCAGGATCGACGGACCCGTTGCCGATCACTGTGGACGATGTTTGAGCTGGCTCCTGTCCATTGCCCTCGACGGCAGCAGCGAGCACATTATTTCCACCAGCTGCAAACGCTAAGCGCTTGATTCGCGCGATTTCACTCTCAGCTGGCGGGACGTAAGCCGACAATCGAGCGCTGATTGCAGCGAGAGACGCCGACGGATCTGCTTCCATTAACCAACAGCCCAAGCGTCAGTGTTGGAGTGCGTCACTCCTGCAATAGAGAGTGGTAATTGCTGTCGCACCAATATTGAGCTGGTTCACGCCGGGTCGTCGTGGTGATTGCTTTGACTTGGTGGGCGAACTGATTGGGCTCGCATTGCCTTCAACTGCGTGGCTTGGCATGTGGCCGTCGGTATCCGCATCCTGGAGCGTATGCTGTGGTGTCACGGATAGTGTTACTTGCGCTTCAGCGGCGGGTGGTGCCGAGCCTTCGTCCATTCCACTCTAGGAGGTCGTATCGCTACACATTGACCTTCCGCCTTCCGTCAGCAAAAGTCTTCTTCTTTCGTTGGGCATTGCTCGATGCCTTGAACGGAAATAGACCAACGCGAGATGGTTGTAGCTGCGCCACTTGGTGCTAAAATACATTGCGGATGCAGACTACTTGCTGATAATCTTCTTGCGCGCAGACGCCACCAATGTCGATGTCGCGGGCGACGACCGGCGTGCCGAGGTCGCCGAGGTCGACTTTCGGGTCTTTGTGGCTGCCCCTGTATTTGTCAAGTCGCTTTTGTTCTCTCGCCCGGTTCGTCGCTTCATCCGTGGCGCTGTAGGCTCGCCAGAAAGCAAGTTCTGTGTGGCCAGCTTGGTCTTCTTGCGCGCTGAATGAGCCTTGTCACGCTCGAACCTCAGGACGCTCGAAACTGCCGAGCCGCTGTCGTCGTCGGAAAGCGAGGTGCACGAGCTAGCAAGCGACAGCTTGGCAGTCTCCGGTGTCCGCACAGACTGTCGGTACGCCATCAACTTGGATACAGACAGCGCACCCTGCTCAAGCCGCTTGGTTATACGCTCCTGGAGCTGTCGGATGTCGTCGTGGACCTTGCTGGTCCGTTCATCAATCAGGCGCTCCTGCTCTAATACAACAAGGTCTTCTTGCTTGCAACTCACTGTGCGGTGGTGTGTTTGGGAATGGACCACAGGCTGGGAACATATAATGCCTTGTGGTCCTTCTCTGTCTCTTGACGAAAGCTCACTTGGTGCCTCTCGCCGTGACCGAACACCGCGCTGGCTTGGGGTGCCCACATTACTCGGTATCAAAAGAGGACTGCTGCTGATTTCCTCCAACAGTTCATCAACTGGTAGCGTGCTTTGGTCTTCAAACCTTGGCTTCAACGGAGACAATGCGCTTCTTTTTGGAAGTTCGGGTGGTGAAGGTTGTGCACTCGATCGCGGTTGTGTCTGAAAGAGCTTCTCATCTTCCGGTCGCGGTGAGAGCTTAACCTCACTATAAGCCCTGCTGCTGTGATATGGATCGCCGGACTCAATTCGAAGCGTTCGAATGAGTTCGTTTTTCTCGCCCACGAGCCGATGCAGCTCCGAATTACGTGCGTGCTCTTCTCGCCACTTGGCTTCGAGCTGCGCATATTCACAGCGCAAGCGCATCTTGTCGCGCTCATGCTCGTTTTCGTGCTGGTTGATGGCTTCACATGTGGTCGCAATACGCCGCTCGTACTCCTGCAGGCGGTTGGCCGTGTCCTCTCGCTCCTTCTGCTCTTGCGTGAGTTGAGAGCGAAATCTGTCGACGTCTTGCTCGAGTGCCTTGCGCTTCTCAGTTTCGCTGCACATCTCCGAGTCGAACTTCTGCCTCATCTTGTCCATGTCGATGTGCAGTTTCTCGCGCTCTGCCTGCGAATCATATACTGCTTGCTTTCCGGCAGCTAGCGCACTCTCCAACTCTGCAACGCGGCTGCATAGCTCCCGGTTCTCTTTCTTGAGTGTCTGATACTGCGTTGTTGCTCCCTCGTGTTTGTTTGCTTCAACCGAACACCGCTGCTCCCAATCTTGGCAGCACTGTTCAAGCTTAGAAATTGTCTTCGCGTGGTCTTTTTCCTTCTGCGCGCTCTTTTCCTTCGCGACGCTTGCGTTCCGCTCAACCTCGGCGAGTCGATTAGTTTGTTCGTGGAGCTGCTTCACAAGCGAATCCTTTTCGCTCTGCATCGAAAAGATCTTATCGTCGGCGACCATCAAGTCTGCCTCCAATTCGTTCTTCTCGTCAACGAGCTTGTCGCAAGACGTGCGGAGCTCGCTTGCCTCTGCTGCTAGGTGTTGGACTCGTCCCGAACGCCAAGTGCGCCACGCTAACCCGAGCGCGAGGAGGTTGTTCTGATGTCCAAGCATCTGACCGCAGTGCGCCACCCACTTCTGCTTGACGAAGAAGCACCGCCACGCAGAAACACACCTCGCAGCTAGTCTAAGGCGTCGCCGCTTGATTGTGTGACGCACCATCCTTCGCTGAAACCTCTGGCGCTTTGCTCGCCGGATTCCCAGAGCAAAGGCTGTGAAGTGTTGTCGTAAGGTGCGGACCTTCGTTCGCTTGATGCTCTGCAGGTTGTGGCTAGTTTCCGTCTTCCATGTTCTCCACGAGCTTCGAAGAAGCTTCATAAAATAGTGTTTGAGCGCCTTGGTCGAGCCTTGGCGGTACTTCCTTCTCGTGATCGAGAAGAACTTCCAGTGCAACCATAGCTTGCGGAGTCGACGCTGGTTGACATAGCGCTTCGCAAGCCCGAGTGCGCGTCGAGACGTCAGAATGTCGACCGCTGTACTCCGCCAAGCTAGAAAGTGTTGCCTCAGACGTACTCGGTGGTGCTTTAGCTGATCCTCGCGGGTCACCTTCGTCGCAAGGTAGCTGGAAGCCCATCCCCTCCAAACTCGGCGAATCAAGCACAAACGCTGACGCTTTGCAGCTATGCTGACCCTCCGCCACGCATACAAGTAGTTCGCGCACTCTCGCGCAAGTCGCTGCTTGATGAGAACGCCAACGCGGACTAGTCTCGGTCTAGCGACTGTGCGCACGTAGATTTTCCACTTCCACAGTGTCACTTGCTTCAGCGAGCTCGCCATTATTCGGGATCGCAGGCGATGCAGGTCAGCCACTTTTCTCCTTTGCAGCACCACCCGCTTCCATTCACACCAGCACCTTTGTCTAAGCTGTTGCAAGTGTGACTGCGAACGCTGCTCTTGTCTTCGTATCAGGAACCTGCTCAATGCTACAGCATTTTTCCACTTGACAAGAACGCATCGAAGGAACCGCAGCGTTTGCTGCTCTCGAGATCGAGTCGCGATAATGGACAAACGCGCCGCGTTCGCCCATTCACCAAAGAGGATCCACAGTTGACGCTTCTTGCGTCTCCGCTCTAGCTCCAGTAGTTGTTGCTTCACCCAAACTGTCCGTCGCCAGCGCCAGAAGAAGTCGTACTGCACAATGAACGCGCGCTTCCTTCGGATGTGATGGACTTGTAGAGCCCAAGTGTAGAAGCGGACCCACCGCACGAAGAACCGCCGAAGAACTTTAGGCGCTGCGACCTTCATGACGCGAGCCTCGACCTCCCGCTTGATCTTCTGGCGCTCTTCCAGGTCCTGATGATACGTGCGCTGGTAGTGTGCCAGTTTCTTTTGAAGCGTGCACACCCCGCTGCGCAACTCCAGCTCTCGCTGCTCGGACTCCATCAACGCTTTGATGTACTTTTCCTCCCGCTGTTCGAGCTCTTGTAGTCTTGGATTGGATGAGGATTCAGCTGCCAGAGCGGGAAGCGGGGGCGGTGACGGTGGAGGAAGAAATGGCTGCGATGTATCGGCTGGTTCACTCGCTTTTACTTCGTCCTCGAACCGGGGTGGGTCGTGCCGTATTGAACGAACGGCTGCAGAACGTGACTGCTGCGGATCGGATAAAGGTGGATACCGTCGAATGCTGGGGCATGGAGACGTTCTGCTGTTTCTTCGATGTGAAGCACGCGTGTTATCGCTTGTCGCGGCTACACTCCTTGCGTCTGACTCTCCATCGGACCTTGACGAGCACTCTCCATCAAAGGTGCTGGCATGACTTTCCCGCCGACGAGTGGAGTAAACAGGAAACAGCATCGTTGATCTAGGGAGCTCCAATTGTTTCGCGCGTGGCTGCAAGTTGTCCAGAGAGAGTTTTCCCGAACCCACCGCACAGTCAGAAGAGATGGCATTGCTTGTCTCTAGCTGGTACTGAAGATCGCACACTTGGTTTACCGACTGTTGATGTCGCCCTGCTGCACTAACTGTTGGGTAGCTGACTTCTGCTGCTTTCGGTAGCGACTCACGGAGCGCGAAGCGGTGGATTGCCTCACCAAGAGTTCGGTTCGCAAATTCCCCATTACGGATCGGCAGGTCTCGCTTTGGTGCAAGCTTGCTTGTCCTTGCACTGGTTGACGGCGCGTCGCGTTCAGGATCGGCTTTTGGGCACAGTTTGGCATACGTATTAGTCCTCCATTCTTGCTGCAGCACGTCAGGGTCTTCCTGTTGGGGAGGAAGCAACCGCTGAGCTGATGCTGGCGCATCTTTTCCATCTGCTCGGCAGTTCAAACCAGTCGATCGGATGGGTGATGCGTCGCTTTTGAGTCTGTCAGTATTCATCCGGCTGATAGATCGTGCGATTGTCGATCTCTTTGCCGGGTCAGACAGTAAAAATTCCTTCATAAACTCGGCTACGTCTTGGTTTTTGCGTGCACAGATCCCCTGAAGATTGATCATAGTCTGCTGCTGCAGCGAGACGACACTCCCATACGCTTCGTCCCATGTCGTGCGCTGCCGATGCGTTTCGGCTGGGACGCCATCGAGCTGCTGTGAATTTGAAGATGCTCGAGCGCTGGCTAACCCCACCAAGTACTCCTTCGCCTTGTTCTTCGGGTGCTCAGAGAGCTTCTGATAGGTTCTGATAACAATCGCCAGCATCTGCTGCTCCAGCGCATCTCGCGCTTGCTTCGGAAACGCCTCCTCGATGTCCCAGAGTCGAACAAACCGATCCGTGTCGAGCGCGACGTCGTGGGGGCCTGGGACCCGGTCAAACCGACCGAGTTGAGTGCCTGCAAAGACAAAGCCGTAGAAGTCGCGGTGCAGTTGAATCAGCTGCGCTGTCCGCTGCAGCTTGTGGATCTCAAAGTGGTTTCTGACGAGCATTGCGCGCATCGCTCGGTCCTGCGCCGCTACTGCTGGCGCTGCTTCGCGCTCCTTCTTGCTGACGTCAGCGGCGTCGAGCACCTGGAGGCTCCTGAGCTGGTCAATCACTCGGAAGCGATAGTTCGGCTGGTCGCACAGCGGGTTTCCGACCAGGTTGAGGTTCCGCAGGTGTCGGAGCGCCGCCAGACAGTCCAATTCCTCGAACCGCGCGAGCAGGTTGCCGCCTACCGAGAGCAGTCGCACGCTGAGGAACTGCTCCACGCCCGCGAGGCCGCGCAAACGGTTCTGGCTCAAGTAGAGCGCCGAAACGCTGGCCGCGAGCGTCGGCGGCACGCTGCCGATCGCGTGCAAGCCCTTGCCGACCGCGTTGAGCCGCGACCCGTCGCTCAGCTTCGTCCCGTGCTGCTTGAACGCGTCGACCAGCGTCTTGCCGGAGGACGAGGAGGACGCAGCTGCGGACGCGGCTCCTGCGCGTCGCCTAGGCTTGGGCAGCCCGTCGCGCGCGTACGAGCGCGGCGCAGTCGTCGGGTCCTGCATATATGGGCACGCGATACCGGCGCTTACTAATACTCCAAGTCCTTAGTGAAGTTGTTGCCCTTTCCTGTGTGTCGTTCGCGCCGGTTGCGGCTTCAAGATACCTTCTCGCGACATTACACCGAACTTTGTAAAGAGATACTCCGGAGTACTGGTTTCGGTGTATGACATGAGACAGGTTTTTGTCCGGCGGGGGTTTTGCTCGGTCGCAGCAGGATCAGTTTCGATTGCGGCGAGAAGCGTAGAGGCGGCGGCGCGCGAAGTGACCAGAGCGGAGACGAGCAGCATGGCGCGACGCCTCACCAAGGTGGGCTGTGCGCGCGGAGGGTCGGCGGTGGCGGCGACCGGCGGGTTCTCACGGTGGCGCTTGTGGTGCGAGCGCAGGAGCTGAACGAGTTCGAGAAGAACTCGCCCGACTGGTGCACGGTCGGGTGCGTGGACGACGATCTGATGCACTGGAACGCGATGGTCGCCGGGCCGGTGCGTCTCTTTTGGTGTGGGTGCGGGGGCGTAGCGCTAGGACGCTGCGTGACACTGGCGCGTTCCGTGTCTTGCTGCAGGAGGGCTCGCCGTACGAGGGCGGCGTGTTCAGCATTGACCTGCAGTTCCCGACCGAGTACCCGTTCAAGGCCCCCAAGGTGCGCGCGGCTTACAATTAGTATATGACCAGTGCCTCGGAGACCTAACGTTCACCTCTGCGCCAGGTCCGCTTTTTGACGCGCGTGTACCACCCGAACGTCAAGTCGCAGTCCGGCGAGATCTGCGCCGACATCATCAACGAGGTGCGCGTCGTGTCGGGCCCAGCGTCCGTGAAATGCACTGACGCTCGTGTACATGGCGTCTACTGCGCAGAACTGGGGCCCGACGCTCAACGTGCTGCACTGCCTGACGGCCATCAAGCAGATCCTGACGCAGCCGGACGCGGACAACCCGCTGGAGCCCGAGATCGCCAAGCAGCTGCGCGAGAGCCGCGACGAGTTCAACAAGACGGCGGAGGACTGGACCAAGCAGTACGCGTCCTAGATCGCCCCGGGCGGGCGGCAGGTGTAGCCTACAACACGACAAGCAGAGACAGGCAGACCCATGCGAACATGGCTAGCAGCATGACATGCGCCTGATCTAGTGCAGGTTTCGCTTTAGCATCAACCTGGAATAGCCAGCTTAACAGCACTGGAATTTCGTAGCCAGCTTTACAGCACGCCCTTGTTCTCATTCATTTCGACGATCCTGCCGATCATTGGTCAAAATACAGCAGTGTGCTGCTTTTTGGCCCCAATCAAAATCACTTCAACTGACGAAGGGAACGCCAAGATGAGGTGGTGGCGGTATCTGGCGATCGCCTGCGCGCTGGCGGCGGCCGCGCGAGACGCCGGCGCAGTCGATCAAGTCGCGGCTGAAGCTGCTGCTGCTGCTGCGCGGCCGCTCGCGCCCGCGGTGATTTGGTACGCGCCGTTCTTGAGCGGCGGCGGCTACTGCAGCGAGGCGCACTCGTACGTGACCTCGATCTCAAGCGCGTTGCGTCTCGCGGCGGTAGCTGTCCCTCCACCGGGGGGAGAAGCGGCCAGCGAGGGCTCTTCTAGCGACGGAGGCACTTTCGGAGCCTACTCGTCCTCCTCCTACCACGACCCGAGCGCCGAGGGAGAGGACGCGGAGAGGCCATTCACGCTGCTGGTGACGCAGCACGGCGACTCGCTCAACCCGGGCTTCATCCGCGACATGCCCGAGGACATGCGCAGCGTGCTGGAGGAGGTAACGCCGCTTGGGATGCGCAGTGTAGAGCAGTTGAGCATCCTTGGGTCAAGCTCACGCATCGCCTGCGTGAACATGCGCAGCACTGGATCGAGGAGCGCGACTTCTACTGGCGCCTTAAGGGCCAGAGGATCGCGCTGGCGATCTGCCACTCGGAGCCGGGAGCCTGGGACCCGCCACGATACTACACGTCCCGCTGTCCGCCGCGAGGCGCGGCCTACAAGGTCGGCAGGACCATGTTCGAGACGGACCGCGTTCCGTCGGGCTGGGCCGACCGCATGAACAAAATGGACGAGATCTGGGTGCCCACCAGGTGCGTGCCGCGTCCTCGGCTATTCGCCATGCAGCAAACTGCCCGGCATTTTAGTCTAACGTGTTGCGAATGGATGGTTTCGTGCCACAAGATTCCAGGAGAGCGTGTTCGCGGGTGGTGGCGTGAGCGAGGAGAGACTCAAGATCGTGCCGGAAGCCGTCGACGTGCACTTCTTCGACCCGGACCGCGTGGACGCTCCTTACGACCTAGAGAGTGAGTGCAAGTGCGGCCTGACGGACAAGACCATCGTCTTCCTGTCCGTATTCAAGTGGGAGGAGCGCAAGGCGTGGCGCGTGCTGCTGAAGGGGTACTTCCAGGCGTTCGCGCGCGACGACGACGTCGTGCTCGTGCTGCTGACCAACGCCTACCACGTCGCGTCCGAGTCGGCGCGCGACTTCCTCGACATCATCGAGGACTTTGCACTGGAGGCTGTAGGGAAACCGCTGAACGAGCTCCCGCGGCTGCACGTGCTGCCACCGAATGTCCCTCAAGAGGCGATGCCAGCGCTGTACAAGTCAGCCAGTGCGTTCGTGCTCCCATCTCGAGGCGAAGGCTGGGGTCGACCGCACGTGGAGGCCATGGCAATGGCACTGCCGGTGATCGCCACGTTCTGGAGCGGCACAACCGAGTACATGACGAACGACAACTCGTACCCGTTGAAGATCAACGGACTCGTGGAGGTGCGAGGCTGCTCGTGCTGCTTCCCAAGTGTCACGAACCGTGTTGCTGACACTGGTATCTCTGGTTGTGTGCTCGGATGTAGATCCAAGAAGGCGCGTTCCGAGGACACATGTGGGCTGATCCGTCCGTGGAGCACCTGCAAGAGCTGCTGCGCCGAGTGCGCAGTCACCCGGAGGTACGTTGCAATCTGCATTTCGCGCTATCCTCTGTCGAGTGAGTGACGTGCGGGTTGATTGGTGGGTGCTACAGGAGGCGATTGCCAAGGGCAAGCAGGCGCGCAGAGACATGGTGGACAAGTACTCGCCAGAGATTATCGGGCAGATCGTATTTGGCCACATCACGCGCATCCTGGAGCAAGTGAAGGCTATGGAGGCGGAAGCTGTATCTGCGACAACGGGTCATGAAGAGCTTTAGCGGCCACAGCAGCACCTACGCGGCGCCATCAGTGTTGACGGGATGGTCGGCGTCCCAGTCGTCCTGCGTCAGCCAAGTGCGGTGAAGCCACAATCCCTTGGTCGGGACGGACGGCCCCGGCTCGGTCTTCCCATCCAGGACGTCCTGCATCCTGGTTACAGGGTGCGACCCCTCGCCGATGGGTCGTAGTGTCCCGATGATGCGGCGCACCATGTGACGCAGGAACCCGTTGGCGACGAGCTCCACGCAGATGAAATACACGGGGAACTGGGCAGTTTGCGGCCGCTCCACCTTTCGCTTCTTGTGATCGCTCGAGGAGACTGCGACGACGTCGTCGCTCGGAGCGTTCCGGTTATCGACGTCTGCCGGGTCGACGACTTCGCCGTCGCCGCACTTGCTTGGGTCTAACGAGAACACCACGTTCCTGTTGGGATTGTTTGCAGACATGAGCGCTTCGGGTCGACGGCGCATCGTCCAGCTATAATAGAAACAGCTCGGTGGGTGTACCTCCGAACGACCACCTCGGCTGACAGAAGCGTCCGCACGGTGGATTTGTCGGCGTACGCCGTCTTCCCGAGGCCCTGAGAGAACGGCTTGAAGTCGTGCGTCCCCACCAAGAGCCTACAACAGCACCGCACTCAGTCAGCTTCATCTGCCAAGTGGAGGAAGACATGGTGGCCGCAACGGAGCGTACTGGAGCGCGTCACGGAGCCGCTGCGGGTCGACCTTCTTGCCGATGAACCACGAGTACTTGCCGAGCTCCAGGTCGGGTCTTCGCCCCTGCTGGATGTAGTACACGTACTTCTTGTACCTCGACCGGATGCGCGACCTTGCGACGGCCGCGTCCAGCCGCGTCACACCATGGATCACGACCGACTCCGGCAGTCTGCCAGCGGTAGCAACGCGCTGAGACGATGAGCGACACAGCAGGCCGAGAGATGGAGATAGAGAGCGCATTGGGGCGGGTACCTGGCGTTGACGGCGTCTTTGAACGCGTCGAGGGTCATCGGCAGCTCTGCCTCGAGCCGGATCGTCCCGTATTGCTGGTCACCACCGTTCTCTGTCAGCCTACAGACGCTACACCATCGGCGCAAATGCCGCCCACTCGCGGTACGCACATAGAGCGCGTGCGTGCCGGCGTCGGTGCGGCTAACGCCCGTCACGTTGACGCGCCGCGGCGCCGCGAGCTCGGCGGTCACGGCGTCCTCTACCAGCTCCTGCACGCTGCCGTGGCCGGCCTTGCTCGTCTCGGTCTGCCGCTGCCACCCGATGAAGCCCGTGCCGAGGTACGCGACGTGCAGGCAGTAGCGCCAGACCACGGCCGCCGCCGCCGGCGCGCCGTCGCCGTCGCTCCCGCTTCCATCCGACATGGCCAGCCCAATAAACTCAATCTATTTGGAGAGAGAGAGTTAAACAATGACTAAAATGCCGTCAATTGGACAAAAAGCGGGAACGCTTCATAAATCGTAGCCCGAGCCCACTTCAACCAGTTGAACTGCGAAATCGCTGCATTCTTCGTCTGCCGACGCTTTACAATGCCAACCAACGCGTTGCTGCTAACACTCGCTGGGTGTTCGCCAGTCTGCTGGTTCATTTCCGTTGACGACGCCGGTCAGACGCCGCGGCGTCGCCACTCGCCCTTGTCGCGCACGAGCTCGCTCGTCGGCCAGTACTTGGGCTCGAGCTTGAGCGTGCTTAGCTTCTCCTTCCCGCTCAGGTCCATGTACTTGATGCGGACCGCGTCCTTCTTGTCGGCCTCGGCCGCTGTGACGACGCGCAGAAAGTCGTCGATGCTCGAGATCGGGACGCCGTCCACCTCCTTGATGCGGCTCGTAGGCGGCGGACCCGAGCGCGCCGCCGGGGACCCGGAGTAGCGGCAAGACACGTAGAGCCCGTCGTCGAGCGACACGCCTCGCTGCGCCGACACGGACAGAGGCGGCGCCTGCAGCAGCAGCCCCTGCCAGAACACGATGCGGTCCAGCTCCGTCTCGCGCACCTGCAGCGTCTGGACGCGCTCGCGCTGCTCCTTGCCGTCGCGCACGATCGTCAGCTCCACCTCGGGCTTCTGGGCACACCGCTCGACCTCCCGGAACGACGTGACGATCTGTCCGTCCACCGCCACCAAGATGTCGCCGTTGCGCAGCGCGCGCTGGGCGTCGGTGCCGCCCCAACGACGCGCTACGCTCAGGATTGTGCGGCGGTCCGGCGCGTTCCGCTCCAGCGCATTCGCGAGCGACTGCGACAGCCCGAGTTCGCGGCCCTTGGCCAGACTGATGAGCTCGAAGTCGGCACCCAGGTCCCAGATCGCAGGAGGGGATGCGTCGCCGGACATGAGCGACGCCGCGCTCTCCATGATGATGTCCATGGGAATGCCGCGGTTGAACTGCGCCTCCACCTTGCCGCCCCCGCGCCGCGGCTGCTGCTGATACGAGAACGACGCCCAGAACGCCTTGACGGCGCCTTCCACGTCGCACACAACGCCTCCCTCCGTGCTCACGACGTCCTGCAGCGCCACCATCTCGAGGTTGTGCTCCTGATACCGCGGAGGGTTCGGCATGGGCAGCGCGATCCACTTGACGCCCGACACGATCGTCTCGCGCGACACGAGGTCCGAGTGGCCGCTGCGTCCGACACCGCTCATGAGTCCGACAAGCCACACCGGGTCCGCAGGCTTGGCAGGCTCGGTCGACAGCTCGCAGCTCTCGACGGGCGTCGAGCCGATCAGCTTCGGGTCGTACTGCACAATCGCGAAGTTGTGCACCGGGTGGACAAACACGACGCGCGCTGGTACCATAAGCGTGCTAGCGAACGTAACCATGGCGTCGCCCATCGAGTCCGTGACCGTGTTGCGGTCCACAACCACGAGGCCCTTCGACGCGTCCAGCACAAGGCCCGTCCCGCGGTAATTGGACGTCGATAGCGAGTTGACGCTGAACGGCCGGTCAAAGTCCACCGTCACCAGCGAGCGCGCGAGCTTGGCCTCCACTGGGTTCTTGCCCGGCAGCATCGTCGTCGAACCGATTGGTTTGCCGACGTCATCGTCGCCATCGCGTTTGCTTGTCGCTGACGTCGCCGTACTGTCACCCAAGTCAAAGGTCTCGCAGTGCCAGATCCCGAGCGAGTCGTCGCGCTTGTACTCGCGGAACGGGAACCACCGGCGGTCCACGTGCACGACCTCGACCTTGTCCGCCTTGTCCGCCAGCTTGGCGAACTTGACGACGATGCGCTGGCGGTCGCGACACGTCTTGAGGTAGTCACGCAGCGCGTCTAGGTCCGGTGTCGGCACGCCGTCAACCGAGTGGATGACCGCGCCGCGACCAATCCGCGAGCGCTGCAAAAAGTACCCAGCGTCAGCGACGTAGGGCGTGCCGGACTTGAGGGCGTGATTGCGCGCTTGCTGGTACGACAGCGGGTTGATAACGGCGCCGCCGATCTCGAGGAACCGCGACGGGGTGACGGAGTGCAGGTCTTGGACCTCAAGCGAGTGCTTGACAAGCTTGCCTGAGCGCTCCACTTCCACCTCGAGCTGGTCGACAACATAGTTCCCCCAAACCGGTCAGTCGACGGGAAATCACACTCTCCAACGTGCACGATCCACCAAGTCTCACCGTCTTGCCGACGTGGTCATCCATCATGGCTTCGAGCGGTACGAATCGCGTTACAAGCTGGCCGTTGACACGGACGAGCACGTCTCCAGGCTGGAGCTTGCCGCTCGAAGGCCCTCCCGGAACAGTCTCGGCCACCGTCAACATGCCCGTTTCGAGTGGAGAAGATGAGCGCACGTGAGCCTCAGTCTCTGGTTGCACGCCGAGTCGACGCACCTCGTCAAAGGGCTTCACGCATCACGCATAGACGACGATGAGTTAGCTCTAATTGCTTGCTGTTCGCACGCGAAGATGGCAAACTCGGCGTACCTTGTAGTGGAAAACAGTCTGGATCGTTCCGCGAGGGACATTCTTGTCCTGCTGGATCAGCTCGAGCGCGCGCTTGACACGGTCGAGAGGCAGGTAGAACGACGCCGAAGTCCCGATCTTGCCGCCAGCGTTGAGCGCGATCACCTCGCCGTCATGGTTCAGCACGGGCGACCCGGAAGAGCCTCCCGTCGTGCCCGACGACGCCTGGAAGTAGAACGTGTTGAAGTCGTTGTAGTTGTTGTAGCCGTAGTTGGGCGCGTCGCGGTCCAGGCGCGCAAGCGTCCCGCTCGCGATCGCGAGCTTCTCGGCCGCGTCATTCCCCACCACTCGAATGTCCGTGCCCACACCCGCCTTCTCAGGCTTCAGCGGCAGAGCTGGCACAGCGATATGCTTCACGTCCTGTGGTAGGTGGCGGGGCGAGTGTGAGTGTGAGCGTACTGGCTATTGTGCATCGAAGCGCGATCACGCTCACTTACCGCCGGGTTAAACTTGAAGAAGCCGAAGTCGTGCACTGGGTCGCGGTAAATGGGGATCACGCGCACTTCTTCGTTGTTCTGGAACACCGCCTCCGCATCCTATTAGCCAGACGCGTCGTCAGATTAACTACGAACGGCGATGCATCCCCACACACGCGATGGAACGGAGGCGCACTGCTACTGCTCCATCGCCAGACGTACAATCGGCCCGGGGCCAACGACGTGGCGGTTGGTCAAGATGATTCCGCGCTCCGCATCGACCACGAACCCAGTGGCAGACCCGTTCCCGGGCGACTCGGTGTCGAAGAACTGCGCTCACATTCCATTGCTGGGTGAGACCAACACCCCTTGTTGCACGCTTGGAAGCCGTCGAGCGCGCGCGCAGCGCAGCACGCACCTTGGGCGAGTTGAGCTTGAGCGACACGATCGCAGGCACGACGCGCTCCAAGGTGGCCTTCCAGTCGGTCGTCTTCTGCCCGGCCTCGGCCGCCACGAGCTCCGCCGCGAGCCGCGCGCTAAGCTGCTTTTCTGCGTTCCAGCAATCCACTCGACGTTAGTGCGGTCTTCGCTCACTACTCGCGTAGCCAGAGCCGCTGTGTGCTCCGCACCGCGCTCGATCTCCATCTCCTTCAGCTGCTTCTCGCTCCGCTCCTGCTTGGAGCTGACCACGACCAGGTACGCGACGCCCGCGACGACGACGACCGCAGCCGCGCGCACCGTTTGCTGCGGGCCTGCCCTCCCGTCCGCAGCGAGTTAGTCACTCGCCAGCGGCCCAGAGCAGAAACCGCTCGTACTTTGCGCGGTAGTTACGCTGGAGGAAGCCGAGCTGAAGCGCCGAGGCGCGCGCGTCCCCCAGCGTGCAACGAGCGCGTCCGACAGCAGCGGGCGCCTCGCGACCGCGGCGGGCGTCGCAGTTGCCGCGCGGCCCAGGCGCCGGGCCGACAGCTGCGCGGCCCCAGTCGCCACGCGCCGCCACATCTCGCAGTCGCTCGCTCGCTCCGGCGCTTGAGCTGCAGTCGTCGGCGGCCGGGACTCGCTGCCCCAGCTTCTTCGTCGCTTGTGAGGTGCAGTGTGGCCCGGCTCGCTGATCAGAAAGCCGTCGAAAATGTCGATTTTTAACAAAGTGTCGATATGTCGGAAACGGATGGAAGTGTCGAAAATGTCGATAATTTAATACTGTATTGACCAAGAGAGCATGAAGATGGAGGAGGAGGTCGGGACGCCCGAGAGCATCCGGCGGCAGTATGCGGCGCCGCCGCACGAGACGCCCGAGGAGCGGCGGCGGCGGCTGGCCAACCGGCGCGCGGCCAAGTACCGGTTCCTGCGCAGCCAGGTGCCGGCGCGGCTGGAGGACCAGCGCGAGAAGAGCAGCGCGCGCCAGCGCAGCCGGCGCCAGCGCCTCGACGAGGCCACGCGCGCCAGGATCCGCGAGCAGAACCGCCAGCGGCAGCAGCTGCGGCGCCAGCGGCTGAGCGACGACGCGCGCGAGTCAGTGCGCGTGGCGCAGCGCCAGCGGCAGCAGCAGAAGCGCCAGCGCCTCGGCGAGGACGCGCGCAAGGAGCTGCGGGAGCGGGAGCGCGTGCGGCTGCGGCTGCGGCGGCAGCTCGAGCGCGAGGCTGACGGGCGGCAGTCACCGGAGCTGCAGCATGAAGAGGCGGAAGCTTCAAGGAGCGACGCGAGCGCACTGCAGCAGCAGCAGCAGCAGCAGCAGCAGCAGACGCGACAGGAGACGCGGCTGGAGACGCGATTGCCGCAGCTGCGCGTGCACTCTGGCCCCAGTGTGCGCCGGCCGATGCCTGGTCTAGGTGACCGAACCAACGTTCAGCTACCGTCCGTATCGGACGCTCGGGGCGCCAACAGCGCGTCGCGGCGGCTTGGCAAGGAGATCCCGGCGCTCCATGCGCCGCCTCGGCACCGGCATCAGATGCCGGCGGCGCGCATTCCGTTCGGCAGGCAGTTCTCGCTGCCGCCGCCGCCGCCGCCGCCGCCGCTGTCCTCAGCAGTCCCGTCGGGGATTTCCAATCAGCCGACGCGCGCTGGTGCCGCCATTTCGTTCCCGGAGAGAGTGCGGTCGCTGCCGCATCTGCAGGTCGCGCTCCCGCAGGCGTCGGCGCTGTTGCATCCTCCGCCGCCCGCGTTGCTGATGATGCCTGTTCCTCCGGCCGCTGGCTCGCTTCCCGCCGGTAACCTCGCCAGCAGTCTCGCTGGGCCAGGAGCAGTGCCGGCATCCGCCACGACCGGCGCCTTGGGCTCCGGTAGTAGCTCTCTCACTCTACCGATGGGACAGCCGCCGCTCGCGCCGATCGTGCTGCCGCCAGCCCATCGCTCGCTGCCGCCGCTGCCGGATTTCCTGAACAGCAGAGAGGTGTTCGACCCGGCGAGCGCGGCCTCCAGCAGCAGCTTTTTCCAGACTCGGAGCGACCAAGCTGGAGAGTATCATAACGTATAGAGAAGCTCCAATGAAGTGCATTCGCAGCCAAGCAGAGCGTCAGAGCGTCGTCGTGCCAGCTCGGACGCGGCGACGGGAGCTAGCGCAGGATGCTGTCCAGCTTGTTGACGCTTCCCTTCGCGAGCTGGCGGTGCGGCGTCTCGACGCGCCAGAGCGCCTTGAAAGCGTCCGGCGCGTATGCCGTGCGGTTCTCGAGAAGGAACACCTCGAGCGGCGTCTCCGACAGGTTGAGCAGTTGGAAGTACCGCTTGGCGTGCTCAAAGTAGTGCCCAGCGCGGCCGACGCTCGGGTACGAGTACAGCGTGCCGGTCAGGCCTTGGTGGAGCGCGCCGACGTTGAGCAGCATCTGCTGGACGCCTCCTTTGGTGAACGTGCAGCCGGCCATCTGCTGCAGATTGCTGATCAGGATATTGGACAGGAGCGCTGCGATGCCGTCGAACACCAGCGCCATCTTGTCACTGGCGAGGTAAGGCCGCAGGGCGTTCTCGACGGCCGACAGGTTGACGTTGAGCGACAGCACGCAGTCATGCGCCATGGACGCTTTCCCCTCCGCGACGTCGAACCGCTGCGATGGGAGCTGCGTGAGGTAATAGAACGCATGCAGTCGCACTTCTCGACGCAGGAAGAAGAGGCTCTCGTCCGCCAGCGCTTGGCACTTTGCGACCGCCGTTTGTAGCGCAGACGACGGGAGCACTACACGTGATGGCGTGCCTTGGCTCCCAGGCATTGAGTGCGGTGAGCTCGCCGCACGGACTTTCCTCAAATGGTCCGCCATCAAGTTGCATGCGCTGTTGATATACCCGAGCATACCGATGCGCGCGTTGTCCATCAGGAGCCCCTTGGTGCCAGTCGTCCACGTCCCAGGGATGTACAGCTCCTGCTCGAGCTCCATCTCCTTTTGAAGCAAGACAGCCGCCTGGGAAGGTGGAGAAGACGCTGCCACGTTCTCGGAGAGGGTCGTGATCCGAGCGGCCTCTTTAGGGCGGAGAATCCGGGTCGATAGCGTCGCCGGTCGAGTTTTTGGCTCACCAAACGATTGGCTCGGAGTCTTTTTCTTCTGCTGCTGCCATGCCTCGTACTCGTGGAAAGCCGAGATGAGCTCCGAGTACGGCATACTCTGCACAATTCGCCGGTGGTTCAGCGTCGGCTCCCGGATATCGCGGGCGATAGCAGCGCACTCGTCAAGCCACTTGGACACGGTCAGCTCCAGTACACCGATGAGGTCCAGTGCGTGGTCGGGCATGTGCTCCATCATGTCGCTGATCTGCTCGGCGATGAAGAGCAGGCTGTCGATGCTCGGCGGCTGGTAGGTTGTGTCCGAAGGAACTGGAAGCCGGCGGAGCGACGTGAAGCTGCGGTGTTTCATGGCGAGGAATTGCTGCAAGCATTTTCGGGCGGGCGTGAGTCGATTGGCAGGCTTGCATCACGCCATTAGACCACTGAAGACTCACCTGCGCCTTTGCCTGCACCTTTGGGACCCACTGCTGGGTGACGAACATACGGAGGAATGCTCCAATGCCCGAGTACGACAAAGAGTTGCTCGTCCGGAAGTACTGCTGCAGGTCCTTGGCGATCAGCTCCAGATCTTCGTAGACGGGCGGCAGGTGGAAGACGCTGGGCTCACAGACGCGCCTCAGGGTTCGCTCCGCATCGTCAGTCTTGACGAGATCGGCTTCGCGCGGCAGATGAAGCAGCTTGGCAGCAGTCTCGGACGGCGGTTTGTTCCGGCTAAGGCGGAAGAGATCTCCGTCCGACACCATAGAGCTGACCGCCTTTGCAGCTGCCACAGCCTCCGCGGCAGCCGACTCGTCGAGGTATTCGCTGAGCACGCGCTGCGGGTGTGGAAAGCAAAGTTAGTCTCGGTTCTCCGGCCGTATAGCAGTGAAGAAACCCACCTCGACGAGCCCGGAAATCTTGGTCACAACCTCCTGCATGCCGTAATTCCAGCCCTCTTCGTCGCTGTTGAAGTACACCGAGACGAGGAAGTGCCGCTGAGCAATACGTCGCACGACGTGGAGGAGCAGGCGCAGGAACGTCTGGAAAGTGGCCGAGTGGTCGTGCGAGCCGAAGGTCTTCTCGGTGAAGCTGTTGTCGAACGAGGTGTAGCTGCCCGCGTTGAAGATACCGCGACAGATGAGCGAAATCTGGACGACGACCTCGTCCAACTCGCTCTCGATGGAGCTTTTGAGTGTCCCGATGACCTCCATCTCGCGGTGGAGCCTGCATTGAGCAAGGGTGGTTAGACGCTCGGGTATAACGTGAATCCCAAGGGCGTTCGACTCACTTCTTGGCCGCTAGCACCGTGTTTTCGAGCGCGTTGGGCAAATGCCTGCTCCCACCGGATAGTGAGCTGTCCGAGGCAAACTGGAAGCGGTTCTTGTCCGCGTCCTGCTGCTTGGACTCGAGCATGTGCTTGTCGAACTCGTTGTCGAGGAACGACTGGTTGTTGAGCTCGTGCTCGATGGCGGCGAGCGAGTACTGGTTGGCCTTGGCAAAGTTGGAGAACGCTCCCTGTGCGATAGCCGACATTAATACGAGTAGTGTCGTCCAAGAGGCGAGACTCTCCGCCATGCGGGGTGGAGTACGCCGCGCCACACCCACGCACCTTGAGGTATATGACGTGCTGAAGCTCCTGCACGATCCGGTCCTCGATGACCTGCTTGCACTCCATGAGCGCGTTGCGGACGCCCGTGATGGCGTGGAACGCCACCAGCCGCTCGCTGAAGACGAGGTTGAGCGAGTGCGTGAACATGTCGACGGCGCCCACAAAGTCGCGCTCATCCAGCATGGCGCTGATCCTGGCGGGCGCCGCCTCGATGCGCTGGATGTCGTCGATGATCTCGATCACCTGCACGGACACCAAACGGTAGGCTTCCAATCAACGCAAAGACCCAGATGCCTGCGTTGCCACGCACATTCTTGGCCTCGTACTTCTGCAGCAGCAGGTCGCGCAGGTTCTTGGTCTTGGAGCTGAGGATGTTGCGGCCGTCCGCCGCGCGCTTGCTCACCTCCTGCACCTTGTCACGCGTCTCTGAGCCGCAAGGCGAGCGTTAGCGACACGTTTCCACAGGAGCAGAGAGAGGGAATGAGCGCTCGGTCGCACCCTGGAGCTGCGTGGAGATGGAGGCGAAGCGCGCAAGGCTCGTGTTGAAGTTGGCGAAGTTCTCGTCGATGACACCCTCGATCTCCGTGTCGGCGATCGCGCGGTACTGCTTGACCTTGTGCAGCTGCTGGAAGCGGAGCTCGTCCGTCGACGCACCCACCACGTAGCGCAGCATGTAGCGCGCCACGCTGAACTTCTTGTCAAAGAACACGGGGTCGATCGAGCCCATACTTGCCGCCTCTCGGTCCTCAGCACGATCCGATCCGATGCGTCGTCGCTCGCTCACTATAGCCCGACCGCGAAGCGACGCCTCTTGGTCGCTCGGACCCTCGCGGGCGTCATGAGCGTGGTCAAGATCGAGGACCTGTTCACACGTGCGTGTTGCTTACTGCGCGCGATCCTTTAGGCTGCGCAGAGACTCTCACTGCTCGTTTTGAGGTGCTAGAGGCGGCAGGAGGCGGAGATGTGGCTCAGCTCGAGCGGTTGCTGGGGGAGGGAGCGGTCGTCAACGACACGGACGTACGGTCGAGCCACGGCAAGTACGCTCTGCTTCCTGGCTGCTACCCATACCTATGGACGCGTTGCAGAGCAGAGGGAGGGGTACGCGGCGCTGCAGGTGGCGACCAAGAAGGGTCAGCTCGAGAGCGTGCAGCTGCTGCTGCAGGCCGGCGCCGACGCGAACCAGCGCGATGTGCGTCGCCATCGCAACGTATACGATGGGTCCAATAAGAAAGAGGGCTTAACGGACATGACCAGAGCAGATGGACGGCTTCAGCGCGCTCCACGAGGCGGCGCTGTACGGCCACGACGACATTGCGCGCCTGCTGCTGCGCTACGGGGCCGACAAGACGCTCGTGAGCTCGGTACGGGCTCGTTTCTCGGTTGTAGAGGCGAGTGATAGGTGTCACGGCCAGGATAACCTGTACGGTTCGCTGCAGGAAGGCACGACGGCGCTGCAGATCGCCGTGCGGCACGGCAACGGCGTCATCACGCACATGCTCGCGGACGGCCATGCTCCCGACCGCGGCTTCTTCTGATCTCGACCCATTTCAAGTTGGAGATACCATTGAACCAGTACAATCTCAGCGTTAAAGCTACGCATTACTTCAAGTTCCAGTGCTTTGTACTTTATTAGTATAATCAATACAGTCCATTTCATCGATCCGACTCAAGATATCCGCCAATCAAATCGATTGGTATGATCGCGAACCAGCCAATCATGCTTGCTTTGGGGCGAATGGCGCCACAAACGCAGTTGAGGGGGAGGCGCCATGTCGGCGAGCATGCTGCGGCAGATGCTGGCCGAGGCCGCGGGCTTCCTGCGCGAAGAGCGGTTCCAGGAGGCGCTGGACGCCAGCCGCCGCGTGACGCAGCTGGACGGGGCCAACTTCCAGGCCGTCATGTGCGTGGGCATGGCCAGCCAGCAGCTCGAGCTGTGGGAGGACGCCGAGGACGCGTTCAGGCGCGCCGCCGGGCTCAAGCCTGACCTCCCAGCGCCTTGGAAGGTGCGCAGACCCCCGATTATCCGTGTAGTGGAGGCGCTGGAACGCTCTGACGCGCTGTACGTGTGGTTATAGAGCCTGGTGGACCTGTACAGCGCGCGTAGCCAGTTAGAGAAGAAGATCGAGGCGCTCGACAAGTTCGTCGACATACTGCATCGGTACGGCAGCGCAGCGTGTTACCACTAAAGTATCGTCGTGACGTATGGTCCTCATAGCCGACGAGGCTTCTGCTATCCGCAGGAACGAGAAGACCAAGCCGTGCCAGAAGTGGATCGCTGAGATCGCCGCCACGGCCATGGAGCTCAAGCGACTGCCGCGGGTCAGCTGCTGCTGCTGCTTTGTGATAGCTCTTCTAGGAATGTGGACGGGAGCTCATTCAGACTTGGGCCGGTATCGACGCAGGCGCTGGACGCGTGGTACTCGCTGGTTGGACGCGCCGACAGAGGCGGATGGAACGACGTCAAGCTGACCGAAACACCCAACACGGAGCTCCAGACGCCGCTCAGCATTTGGCTGGACATTGCCGAGCTGCTTCAGGTGCTGTATAACCCTGCTCCGTCTCGTTGCAAGGCTGGCTGTTGTTACGCGTACTGATGGAGCATTCGTTGTCCAAACGTCGCAGCGGCCAGGTTTCGAGCTTTCCGAGTGCGCAGAGACGTACACGATGTCAAGCTTGTCGGATGAGTTCGTCGCTGTTGCGGCAGCGTCGAGAAATGCCGAAGATGCAAGCGACGCGGATCGCGAGCGCTTGGATGCTGCCATCGCGTTCTTCATGCGCTACCACCTAAACAAGCTCCAGGCGGCAAAGACAAAGAAAGCGGCAATGCTGAAGAAGGTCGACGAGCTGGCAAGCTCCATCATCCAATGGAGCCCGGCTGCCAAGCTCCCGGCCGAGTATTTGCTCCTGCGATCGGATGACGAGGATTCACGTGCGTTCACTACACGATGCTTGATGAATCTGCTGTGCTCACGGACTGACTCGCTCTGGTTGGTGTATCTTCCAGCGGTGACGGAGGAGGAAGCGCGAGCAATTGCGGTCGCCCTGGGGTCTGCTCATGCGAGAAGTCCAATGGCGCTGATTTTCCAGGGCTCGATTCACTTGGAGCGGAATGAATTGGACCAGGTTTGTGTTCACAGCCACCTGCAGCTGTACTGAAGCTAGCACAATCACTCATGCACGCTGCGATGTGGTTACGCAGGCACGCACCTGCTTCATCGATGGCTTGTCGAGTGTGTCGACATCCTCGTTCCAGGAAGCGGCTCTTTGCGTTCGCGCGCAGATTGCATTGGCAGCGATCGCGTTGGATGAGCGCGATGTAGAAGGCTGTCTTGGTCGCTTGGCCACCACAAAGAGCTGCGTCCAGGAAAAGATCGAGAAGCTTGGGTGCGGCTCTCCTTCTGCGGCAATGTACGTTGTGCGTGATCTGTAGTTGGTGCCGGTGTTAAACGGTGCTGACCCGCAACCTGTGAGGGATAACAGGTTCTCCACCGCCCACGCCCAGTTCATGGAAGCTAGAGCACGAGAGTACGCCGGCGCAATTGACCAGGCACTCGATTCATACCGAGCTGTCGTTGCCAGCGGCGATGCATCTCTCAGTGTTGACGCTGCACTTGCGGGCTCCGAGCTCCTTCTTCAACAGAATCGTTTGGCTGAGGTGCTGGCGATGCTGGAGGGCTTGTCGTGCGCCAAGGACAGTGAAGCTGAAGCGCTAGTGGCGTGCACGCTCGCATGGGTTCTCTTCAACGAGGGCGAGGTCGCAAACGCACAGAAGGAGTTTGAATCAATGCTGCCGAAGATCCCGCCGACGAATGCTACTGCAAGAGGAAGAGCTCTCAAGCGCCTGGCGGTGGTCTACTGGAATCTTGGCGGCTCGTTCCGAGAGGAGAAGGCGCACTGCTTTGGCCACCTGCTGCAAGCAGCAAAGCTAGTTCCGTCGGACCCCGACACCTTTGCTTGGCTTGGTAAATGGTACCAAGGGGTGGCAAAGGACGTTGTGCGAGCCGAGAAGTGTTTCCTGAAGGCGCTGTCGCTGTTCCCCAGGCACGAGCTCGCCGGTATTGAGCTGAGCGACTTGTATACGGCGCAAGGAAAGCACAACCTCAACGTGAAGTTGTGGGAGGATGTGACATCCGAGCAACAGCACGCGCCGACTTGGGCACTACTTCGACTTGCGCAGCACTTAGTCGACGAGGACAACGAGCTTGCGGTGGGAAAACTGCATCTCACGCTGCGCAACGACCCGTTGAACGCCACGCACTGGGTTGCGCTTGCGCACGTGTATTCGCACTTTGGCAAGCACGTGTCGGCCCACAAGTCGTATCTAAAGGCAATGGAGCTCGGTGAAGACGGCTGGTGTGTTCGCCTCGAGCTCGCGCGCATTGAAGGAGGTCTGCACCTGTTCGAAGACGCCCTCGGTCGGATCGCCCCAGTGATTGACTCGTTGTCGGCCGGTACAGCAGACGCGAGTGTAGACCGACCCGCGGTTTCGATGGTGTATGCGGATTTGCTCTTCCGTGAAGCGAAATCTCTGTGTGCGGACGGACTTTATGGACGAGCAGCGTCAAACCTGCTGAAGGCATCGGGCGTGATGGAGGAACTACCGGCGTCTTCAGCTGTTGCGAACTCATCGGAGGCACTCAAGCTTGTAGGGGATCTCCACAGCTTCGCGTTCTACCTATCGCCGACCGATTTCAACCTGGAGGGCGACCAAGGCTGGGTCCAGTTCATTGGGGAAGGGCGTCGATCATACACGGCAGCTGTTGCACTCATCGAGAAGCGCACCGACAGCGAAGAGGATCAGCAGTGGAAGACTCACGTTGCAGAGCAGTACTACGATATCGGCCTGAACTGTTGGTACGAAGCCCTAGCAATTGCAAACTCGAACCGCGTCTCTCTCGACGCGTTTGCGTGCGACCCAAGTGCCAACGTGGACGGTCCGAGTGTGTCTACGGTTGCGCGACTTCGACAAGAAGCGGCGTTGAATTTCCGGAAAGCACTCCAACACGATCCAGCCTTGGCACTGGCATGGAACGGCTTGGCACTGGCCCACACGAACGTGTTGGTGAAGCAGTTTGCATGGACTCGAGCGATTCAAGCGAGCAACCACGAAGCTGCGTGGGCCAACTTGGGCATGTTGTACCTGGGTCAGTGCGATGCGTTGCCGACCGTTGCAGCGACGCTGGCGCAGCGCTCGTTTCTCCAGCTCCAGAGCGTGAACCCAGACAACCCGGCCATGTGGAATGGATATGCAATGCTGGCGCGTCGCCAGGTCAATTCGCTCGGTCAGCGCGAGAAGGCGATCGAGGCGTTCAGCTGCGCATTGAAGAACGGGATGGATCTTGACGCTCTCTTGGGGCTCGTGCTCTTGCTTCAGGAGAAGCAGAACGGCGACAGCACACTTGGAGGCGATACCACCCACAGCGACGAAGAGATCATGTTCTATCTGCGCAAGTATCTGGAGCGCGATCCCTTCCATCCTGGAGCTTGGAATGCCCTCGGCGTAGTCCAACAACGCCTCCGGCTGTACTCGCGAGCGAGTGCGTCGTTTGCGCGTGCGACCAGAATCATCGGTGCGGACGCTTCAACCAAGTCATCGACGAAGGCTGGACTCGAGTGGAACACGCGTGTTGCGGACATTGGCGCGTCACCCAAGGTTCAGCAGCAAAGTCTCCAGAACATGATTGATCTGGTCCAAGCGAAGGCCCTGAAGCCGTCGAGCACACAAGCAAACGCGCTTGCATTGGCAGTTATCCTCCAGGCCCAACTGCAGTATGCAGGGGAGGAGTATGCCAAGTGCCTGGACACTCTTCAGCGAGTGCTGCACTTGGCGCTGGACGCGCTTGCGCCAAACGTTGTTAGTGGCATCGGGGTGGTCGGGTTGGGATTATCATCGCTTGTGATGGAGCAAACGGGCGATGCTCGCGGATCAGCCGCTGAACTTGCCTCGGCATTCGTCAACTTGATTCCGGACAGCAGCACGGCACCAGAGCTTGCGATGGACCGCCAGATCATCGAGCTGTACGAGCGACTCTGCGGATCATATGGCTCCTACCTCACCCGACACATCGAGCTTGATGGTGGTGGCGATACGATAGGTCTCGGGCTGGCGATGGTGGACTTGAGCGTGTCGAGTGTGAAGACGCCGAGGGGTGAGTGCAAACTGTCCGACTACGTTACTCCAAGGCCAGCTACGGTGTCGGGTGAGGACGCCACGAACGCCACCATACTGGAAGCGCTGGCGTCGCTGTACCTCTCGAACGCCCAGGCGAGCTCCTTTAGCGCCATGAAGCTGTTTCGGATGGAGCCGTGGAACTCGTTCTCGTACGTGGTGGCTGGCGTTGGGCTTCTCAAGCGCGCTAGGTACGAGAGTGATTCAGAGGTGCGCCACGCGCTTCTCATGCAGCTCTCGCGGTTGCTGCGGACTGGCCACGAGTGCGCGGTTGGATCGCAGTCCGCGCTTGATCTGGTGCAGCTGGAGCTTCTGTCCGGCTTCTGCTCTTCGGCGTTGGGCGACGCAAGTCATGCAAAGGAGCATGTGGATCGTGCTCTCGAGCGTCTTAAGGGATTACGCGGAGTGGCGAAGGGAAGCCAAGCGTACCAGATCCAGTTGTTGTTGCTGCAGGCGCGACTGAGCTCTGTTGTGGGCCCGAGCACAGCCGCGCTTGGATACCAGACTGCTGTTCGCTCTTTATCCGCGTTGGCCGAAGCTGCGACTGGCGACGAGGCCACGCTCGTGCGGGTGAAGCTGACTGCGACGCTGTTTGAGATGGGAGAGCTGTACGAAGAGTTGGGCGAGCTGGACGGAGCCATCCAGGTGTGGAGACTGCTGACTAACAACGTGTTCGCGGCGGAAGCGCCTGCGTCGGACGAGTCTCCGCCGCAAGCCATCGAAGGCGCGAGCCCGGGCTACCTCGCGAACCTGCGGCTGGCGCTGGCTCACGGCAAAAAACACAACGCCAAGCCTGCGAAGAAGCACATCAAGGCGGCGCTGGCGCTCGCTGGCGACGACACGAGCCATGCGTCAACGGTCGCGGCGTTCGTGGAGAAGGTGCTGGCAGCGTAGAGCGCGCGCCGATGCAGACGCCGAGGAAGGACGACGGGTGAGCATGATGGGCGACGACGACGCGAGGTTTCCGCCCTGCAATCGCGAACGGAGTCGTCATGGAACGCGCGGGTGCTTTACCTTTGTCTCTATCAGTGTTCTGTCAGACGGTGGCATCGTGCGGGCCGAGCGTCTGCAGCATGAAGTACTCGTCGTTCGGCAGCAGCAGGATGGTGTAGTTGTTGCTGCCGTTCTCGAGGAACCCGTGCTCGCGGTTGACCCACGCCTGCGCCTCCGCGGCCGGCTTCTTGTGCTTGCTCTTGCCCGCGCTCTTCCTGGCCGCGCGCGTCTGCTGCTTCCACGACACGAGCGCGTCCGGGAAGCCCCAGACCGTGACCGCGGCCCACTGGAGGCTCTTGGCCTTGACCTGCTGCCGCACGCGGTCGAGCAGCGCCTCGCAGAACTCGGCGGCGATCAGTCCGCGCCAGCGCACGCTGGCCACGCGGCCGCGCTCCTCGTACTCGAGCGCGTCCGACTGGCCCGTGAAGCGCGAGACATACTCGTCCGGCAGCTTGCGCTGCAGGATGGGTGTCAGGCGACACGCCACGAGCCCGAGCCAGTCCTGCGCGGCCGCCAAGCCAGCGCGCAGCTCGTCCATGCGGAAGCGATCCCCGCTGTCCCCCTCGTCCGCTTCCCCAGCAACAACGGCGTGGCTGAACTGGGCGAAGAAGGCGTCCAGGCGCGGCACAAACACGTCCTGGAGCTCGACGAGCGAGCCGTTGACCTCGACGCGCGTGCGCTCGATCGCGTCGTCGTCCTCGAAGATGATGGTGCGCGTCGCGCCGCGCTCGTTGTACGCGCACATGAGCATCTCCAGCGGCTGCAGCCTCGTCGACAGGACGTCCACGACGCGGTCGCGGAAGGAGAGCGGCTTGTCCGCGTCCGCCTCGCCGACTGAGACCTCGCCAGCCAGCACCGGCGACTTGAGGTCCAGCTTGATGAGATAGCGCTGCGCGAGGCGCGAGGCCGCGCTCGTGGCCGTGATGGGGCTCGCGCCGCCGTACTTGCTGCCGACGAGCCCGAGCTGCTCGTACGTCTCGCGGTCCACGAGCAGCAGCAGCTCGCCCGAGGGCAGCAGCATGGCCGAGCAGGCGCCGACGCCGTCGATCGGCGCGTTCTTGGCGACCATGTACGCGGACCCGCGC
Organism: Phytopythium oedochilum; assembly: GCA_023338025.1. Taxonomy (NCBI): domain Eukaryota; phylum Oomycota; class Peronosporomycetes; order Pythiales; family Pythiaceae; genus Phytopythium; species Phytopythium oedochilum. The sequence continues at coordinate 41,609 of JAADXX010000096.1, forward strand.
AGCACGTAGTCGCGCACGAACGCGCGCGAGAGCAGCGCGGCCACGGACGCGCGCAGCTCGTAGTAGAAGCTCGTCTCCCACTGCAGCGCCTCGGCCAGCGCGCGGCCGGGCGCGCCAGGCGCGCTCACCACCTCGACCTGCTGGTTGAGCGCGTGCGCGCGCACGGCCTCCATTGCGCGCGACGAGCGGTGCGAGAAGCTCGAGTGCCACGCGAGGACGCGCGAGGACGGCCGAGTGCCGCCGCCCGCGGCCTGCGGCGGCTGCGCTGCGCGCCGCTCCGCCTCGCGCTTGCGGCCGCCACTCCCCATGCTCAATGCGGTCGGTCACAATGAGTTTGTTTCGAAAAGCAGATGTACTATATTTACCTGGTTTTGTAATCTTCAGGGAGTAAAATGCAGACGAATTGGGACCTTTAATATTAAAACAAGGTGAGAAACGACGCGCGGTCACATGCGCGCGTGGTTTCTAAACCGGAGGAGAGAACCCCCCGCCAGTTGTCCATACAGTACTCAACGCTAGGACGCCAAGCCGAGGGCAACATGAGCGCGCTGCCGCCGGTCGCGGCGCCGCCCACGCTCTCGGGCCGCAAGCACGCGCGGCCAGGGACCCCAGCGGCCGCGCTTAGCAAGCCGTTGGACCCTGCGAGCGCCGAACCGGCGTCGTCCTCCCCCAACGGCGCGAACAACGCGGACGACAGCGAGAAAGGCGGCGAAGAGGAGGAGGAGGAGGAGGAGGAGGAGGAAGAGGAAGCGCTGGAGGAGGACGAGTCGTTCCCGGCTGGGGACGACGCGTCCGGCGAGGGGACGCTGGCAGCTGCGGCGGCGGCGGCGCCGGCCGCGCGGCGCGTGCGGCTGACGCTCGGGCAGAAGCGCGAGGTGGTGGACCTGGCGGCGAGCAAGAAGTTCACGCACCGCGAGCTGGCGCAGAAGTTCCGCGTCGGGCGCACGACGATCACCAACATCTGCCGGCAGGAGGACCTGATCCGCACCGAGACGGACTCTGCGGACGCGACCAAGAAGCGGCGCAAGACGACGCGCTGCTCGTACGACCTGCGCGTGCTGGACGAGTGCTTGCACAAGTGGCGCATGGAGGTGCGCGTGAGCAGCCCAGACACCAAGCTCACGGGCACCGTGCTGCAGCAGAAGGCCATGGACATGGCCTGCAAGATCCAGCGCGACCCGTTCGCCGAGCTGCCCGAGCGCGTCGGCCAGGCGCTGGCCAGGTTCTCGGCCTCCAACGGCTGGCTAGACGGCTACCGCACGCGCTTCGGGTCCTTCAGCTCCAAGCACCACGGCGCGCACCAGGCCGGCGGGGACTACGGTAGCGCCATCAAGAGCGTCGACGTGCAGACGCGCCTGCGTGAGCTGCACCACAGCCTGCACAGCGTTGAGCTGCAGGACATCTGGACGGGCAGCGAGTTCGCCGTCATGCCCCAGCGGCCGAGCGCCAGCGCCAGCGTGGCCGCCAGCAATGGCAGCAACGGTGCAGCCGCAGACGGTGGACGCAGCGGCGGCGCGCGCGGGCGATACACAGTGTCGCTGTTTGTGAGCGCGGCGGGCGAGGCGTTCGACCTGCAGGTGATCGGCACGGACCGCTGTCCGCTGGTGCTGCGCTGCGTGGACACGCTCAAGGACTTCCGCGTGCACTACGGCTACTCCAAGACGGGCTGGCAGGTGGCGCACACGACCGTGTCGATGCTCAAGGCGCTGAACGCGCGCGCGCGCGCGCGGAAGCGCACGTTCCGCGTCATCTTGGACAGCGCCGTGCCGCACGTCAAGGCAGCCATGATCCTGGACTCACAGGGCGACCAGCGCACGTTCTTCGTGTACGACCACCTGCAGATCTACTTTTTGCCGCCCAACTTCAAGCCGCCACGCTTCCACCCGTGCCACCTCGGCCTCGTGCAGGCGTTCAAGGCGCGCTTCCGCTACGAACTGGTCGAGACGCTGTTCGCGCAGTTCCGGCAGAATCTGCAGCTAGCGACGCGCCAACCGCACGTCCAGACAAACCACCTGGCCGGCCTGACGCGCCTTCTGCACGCCCGGAACGTGTTCCATTGGCTGCACGTGGCGCTCGAGAGCCTCGACAAGGACCTGATCCAGCAGTGCTGGCTACACAGCGGCTTGCTCCCGGCGTCGGCTCTCGCGACGCTCAACACGGAGGTCAGCGCAAAGCTGCAGACGAGCGACGGAGCGGCGGCGAGCGGCGTGTCTCGCTTGCCGCCCGTGATTGAGGCGGTGAACTCGGCTGGGCTCCCGAACGCGCAGATGCTCTGCCGGGACCTGCAGCTGCTTCTTTCGGACATCGGACAGCTCGCGCCCGAGTTCCTCGCGTGGCTCGGCGTGCCCTTCGCTAATGGCGTGGGCGATGCGTCCAGCGTCGGGCCGCCGAACGCCATCGCGTACACGGAGCTCGAAGGGAACGCTGCCGTGACAGACCCAGGTATCGACGAGGTGCAGCTCATCCGCAGCGTCCTGCAGAAGCACGGGATGCTGAGCACCACCAAGCTGGACGACGCGAGCCAGGTCGACGGACAGGGCGAGTCCCTCGAGGACGTGGCGCTCGAGCAGCCGCCGCGCCACGAGGAAGTGCTCGTGGGCGTGGAGATTCTCAAGAAGTACCTGCGGCTGTCGGGCGACGCCGTACCCAACCGCGTCCAGGCCATCGTGGAGCTCAACCGCATCAAGCACGCAGTGCGCAGCGCCGTCCTGCGCGACGTCTAGCGCTCCGGACCCCTGTGTGCGTGCGTTCGCCAGGACGACCAAGGTGCCAGGCGTGAAGGTGAGTGCGTGTAAATACCACGTGCGCTATTGTTGTGTGTGTGTGCGCGCTCGAGTCGTGTCGCTGTCCTCGACTCTCGTTTGCTCGGCATTGCTATGATACAGCCAGGTCGCCGGTCACTCGCTCGCGCGCTCGCTCTCTCGCTCACACGGCGCGGATCGAGGCGTTCGCCGGCGGGAACGCGGGCAGCGCGCTGCCGGTCGTGACGCTGCGGGTCGTGCGCGTCTTAGGCGTGGCGCAGTCGACGAAGTCGTCGATGGGCAGGATGGCGCTCTCGGCGATCGCCTGCTGCTCGGCGTGGCGCTGGCGCTTGGCGTACGACACGAGCGTCCGCAGCGCGCTCATGAGCCAGTCGCGGTGGCCCTCGCTGTGCGTCTCGAGGTCGAGCGTCCGGTCGGCCAAGATGAGCGAGAAGGACCGCGCGTCGAGCGCCGGGCTCGTCTCGTACTTGAGGAAGACTGCTGTGTGGCGTCCGTCCGTCACGTGGAGCACGTCGGCGAGGTCCACGGGCTCGCTCAAGCGGCCGCCGCGCTTGTGCTGCCACTGGAGCGAGCCGCAGTGGTTGCAGTGGATGCGTGTCGCGTGCGGCCCGCCGCGGCGGCCGTACTTGACGACCGGGAAGAACATGTTGACCGCCTGCACGAGGTAGAAGCGGTGCTTGCCGCCGAAGCGGAAGGCGAGCTCCACGATCTTCCAGCGCGCTCCCTCGATCGACTCGAGCTCCTGGTCGGTGAACAAGAGCGCCGCGGTCGCGTTCTTGCGCTTCGAGCGCGCCAGCGGCTTGCGCAGGTGCAGCGTCTCGAACAGCCGAGGCGCGATGCGCGCGAGCGCGCTCTTCTTCCTCGGCGGCGGCGGCGTCAGCGCGTCCAGGGCCAGCAGCGGCGGCGTCAGCGCGTCCATGGCCGGCGAGAGGCAGCCCGGCGACAGGTCCCGCGGACTGGCGCTCAGCAGCGGGCACGGCGTGTCCAGGATCGCCGAGCGCGTCGTGGGGCTGTACGGCGCTGGGCACGAGTTCCCGCGCCGCCTGCGGTTGAGCTGAGCGGAGGCGGACGACGAGCCCGACGAGCGCCGCCGGCAGCGCGCGCTGTCGCCGTGGTGGCGGTCCGAGTCGTCCTTGAGGCCGATCACGAGCCGCCGCACGCTGGCCGTCAGCCGGTCCTGCACCTCGCTCTCCTCCTCGTCGCTCGAGCACAGCAGGTTGGACGCGCGTCTGTACCGCTGCACCGGGTCGGCCGCGCGGCTGCCGAGGCGAGGCGGCGTCACGAACGCCGGCGGCGAGTCGCGCGCGCCGAGATCCTCGTCGTCGTTGTTGCCTTGCGACCGGCGGGCCGCCACCCACGCGCCCTCCTCGTCCTGGTTGGACGCCGGCCGCTTCAGCGGGCCGAGCATCTCGGCGTCGTGCTTGCTGATGCGCCGCATGAGCCTGCGCACGCTGGCCGGCAGGTTGTCGCCCTCGAAGTCGAGCTCCTCGGCGCCGTCGCTGCTGCGCTCGGCCTTCGGCCGCGGCCGCGTCCGCACTGCCACGCGCTTCCTGTTGGTCGTCATCACCTGCGCGCTCTCCTCCTCCTGCTCCTGCTGCTGCTGTTCGACTGGCTGGTCCTCAACCACTGACACCGACGCGTCGATCGTCTCCCGCCGCGCCGTGGGCGTCTCCTGCGGCTTGGACAGCGCGCCGGCGTCCTCCACCGACGCCCGCCACTCCTCCTCCACCAACGTCTCGAGCTGGTTGTCGACCGCCGTCTCGAGCAGCGTCGCGGGCGCGAACCGCGCGTGCAGGTCGCCGAAGCGCGCGAGCGCGCGCTGCGTCGTCTCGGCGCGCCGCGCCGCCTCGTCCGCGGCCAGCGGCGGCACCACGGCCACGTTGCCCTGCGGACCGCCCACGTACAGCTGGAAGGGCGGCGGCCGGCCGTCGCCCAGGCTCTTGCGGCCCGCGTGCGGCGACGTCACCGGCGTCCTCGACGGCGGTGGCGGCGCGTCATCCGCGCCGAAGAGGCTGCCGCGCCGCACCATGGTCGACAGCCGACCCATAAGGTCGCGCTCGGCGGCCAGCATCGTCATGGGCGGCCCGTCCGGCCGGAGCGGGGCGAGTCGCGAAGTGGCGCTCGCTATTATTACTATGGGCGCCGCGGCGGTTACGCAGGGTACATTGCGGGTACAATCCCCCCTCCATGCTGACGCCCTGGAAGGGTTCAGCAAGGGCGGTTTTATCGCCTGGCAGTCGAGCGCGTCACTTCAAGTCGGCGTCGGTTCGCGCGCTTGTGAATATTTTTTACCAGTGAAGGAGAACACATGCGTTGTGAGGGGGTGATTTCAACATGTTGTGCGAGAAGAGAAGCAATGGAATCGACACATGATTCGTTTTCGAAAGGTTTTGGAGCCTTGGCGACTAGCAGACGGATAGACGCGGCGATTGGCCGAAACGGAGAGCCGAGCGCTTCGGATTGGACGAAAGGGAGCGACGACCCATGTGAGCTCCGCCCACATGGGTGCGCTGGCCCGCGGGGTCCATTGCTTCACGGTGCAACGGGTTGACTGCAGGGCGAAATCATCCTGAAGGAAAGCACCGGCACCAACTGTGATTACGCTATACGTCGCCCAAGTCTATCTGCCTTCGGCTGGCAACACCCCCACCGGACGTTGCTCGCCTTATTTTCTCGCCACTTCTCCTCGACGATTGTGCGGATTTGGCTCTCTAGCATGGAGCAGTCCATATGTAGGTGGCACGCGTTTCTTGGTCCGCCCTGCACTTAAATCACAAAAAGTGTCGCATTCTCCTTGTTCTTCCACCGATCCGGGATCTTGACGGATATGCAGCGTGTGACAAGAGATGCACGGGCGCCGGGTGACAGAGGAAACTATTACGGTTCGCTCCAACCACACGGGTGACGACGACGCTTGGGCCAATTCGATGGATCGACGCGTCGCGAGTCGCGGCGAGCGTGAGCGCTGCGATTCGTTACAGTGGCGCTCGCGCACGCAAGCGTGGCCAATGCTGGAAGATAGTCGGCGCCCGTTGGCGCGCACAAAATGAAGCCATCATCATTCCGCCAACAATCATCATTCCTAACATTTTTTGCTTACTTACAAAATAAAGATATAATCATACTTATTGTTAATACAAATAATTGCAATATTGTTTATTGCTTATGCACGTAATAGCAATATGATCACATTCTTTGGTCTGAACCGCGAAGCTTTACCTCTTTCTTTCTTGGGTTCACGAATGCAACGGTTCATCTCTCTCTGCTGTTGAGGCCGTTGTCCCGGATCGCCCACTCATCGGTCGCCGCAATCAGATGTCATCCGACGCAGGCACCAATCAAACACACGGGGGGCTGTCGGAGCACTGTCCGAGCTACCGCACCGGCTTACGTCTATTTATTATCCGCTCCTCGGGATGGGAGTATCGTACAACGTAGTGGGTGGGTACAAGGTTGAGCAGGCCCAGACGGTCTGGGAGCTTATTGGTCGTTTGGGCTGGCAGATGCAGACCCGGCGCACACGCCCATTGGTGTGGAACACGGCGGAAGTGCGGGCGGAGAGCTGCTACCGGGCGATGGTGAAGGTACCCGAAAGAGAGAGAGACCAACCACCCGCACGATCCAGTCTCTGGCCGGAAGATTGCTTTGGGTGGCAAGATACACGAGGCCAGACTTCACCATTGATGTGCATCGAGCAACGCGCCGCACTCACGCCCATCGCGAAGCAGACTAGCGGATGGCGAAACGCATCCTACGCTATCTCAAAGGCACGATGGAGCTGGCGTTCATCACGGACGGAGACGAGACAGCTACCGGGCCGAACGGTGTCCAGCTGGATGGCTTTAGCGATGCGGACTACGCCGCGGACGGATATGACCGAAAGTCAGTCAGCGAAGGCGTACTGCGCCAGGGTGGCATGATAGGCGGGTGGCACTGCAAAAAAAGCAATCGAGCGTTGATTTGTTCACCATGGAAGCTATCCGCTCCGCCACAGTTCCGGGACAGTTTTTGAGCGAAGCAAATGGCGACCAAGGAGTTATCGAATAAAGCTGAATTTGGCACCATCGTAAAGAAGAAGAAAAACGCAGTTTGACCGTGATGGTTGGTGAGCAATTCAATGCTAATTAGAGATGACATGAAATGCCGAAATTGGGACATCTATTAGAGCACGACGCTATATAGGATGTTTGTATCGTGATCACCATATGACGGCAGCTTCAACTCCGCGCCGAGTAGCGTATCTTCGCCAGTTTGCAGTTGCTGCACTGCCTCGCGCGGCGAGATCTCCATCTCCTTCTTTCTGGTCGCCCTTCCAACCTTCGCTTGAGCAGCTGCAGCTTTCTTCTCCGTCCTCAACGACGCAGCAGCGGCGCGTTCAGCTTTCTTCTTCATAGAACCAGCCTCCTTCGCCTCCTGTCTCACTCGCTTAGCTAGGGCCGCTGTCTCCCGCTTCGCAGCCATCTCTGCTTTCCTCGCCGCTGACGCACGCGCTTTCGCTTCCTTTGCCAGTCGCTTTGCTTCCTTGTCGTCTTCCTTCTTCTGGGCAATGGCGAACATCTCGTCACTTGTCATTAGGCATTCACCGTGAACAAACTGCGCCGTTGAGTCTCGTTTGTGCTTTTTCATTGTCTTTCTGGATTCCAAAATCCAGTGATTCATGGATGTCACGCGCACACGGTCGACGTCGTCGTCGGCTCGCTTAATCTTGCGGCACGTTCGCTGTGAAATGTCGACTGTTGGTTGCAAGATGATGGTTTCTTTGCGTCGGACAGGCTCATTGCCGATGATGCCGGCAGCCATGGCGGTGTAGTCGAGTTTGAAGATCCCTGTCTTCTCGAAGCCGTCCACTATTCGCGCTCGTGTTAGCGACGTCGCCAACGCCTTCGAGGCGACGTGGATCAGGTTGCTCTTGTTCACCATAATGAGCTGCTGCTTCTGGTACAAATCGATCTATTTGTCGAGTTCGCGCTTAAAGTGCTGAAATACAGTGACGTCAAGCGGCTGTAGGAAGTGAGACGTGTGGGCCGGAAGTGTGTAAAGGAGAATCCCACGGACGCGCGCGAACGAAATTGTTCTCGTCGAGAAGTGCGCCTTGTATCCATCCATAATCGCCAGCACAGGTCTCTCAGGAGGAATCGACTTCGCGAACCACTCGAAATACTGTACGAAGAGCGAGGTCACTAAGAAGGAGCTCTCGCTCGCCGCAAACAGCGAACCCTTCATCGCCCCCTTGGTGTCGGCCGTGTTGACATTCTTGCCCGGAAATATGAAGAAGGGAGGCAAGAAGTCCCCTGCCGCGTTGATACAAACCAATTGCGCTCACATTTTCTCTGCTGGTTGACTGCTGAACGTTTGCGCGCTTGCCTTTCGTGGCTAGAACGACCTTCTTGTTTCGTGAACCTTGTCCGCACATCCCTGTTTCGTCCAGGTTCCAGATGCGAGACGGAGGAAGATCGCCACAAGAGTCCATGGCCTTCTTCAAGTTGTCGAAATGCGACCGTACGTTGTCCTCGGTGGAAGCCAATGCGCGACAAACATCAAGGCTTTGGGCCTGTCTGCAACCGAAATGCTTGTGGTGACGGCGAATGAAGCCATTGACCCAGGAGTAAGATGGAAAGGTCACTGATATTTCACGTTCGTAGGGGGTGTGCTCGATTGCCTGTCGAATGAACAGCCCGAGTTCTGTAGTTGTGAAGCATTGACCACAGTTTGTCCGAGCGTCAACAGCGTCGAGAACCCCTTGTACTTCTCCGTCTGTGAGCACGGGGTTGGGACCGCGCTTTGCATTAGTAACAACCTCGCCGCTTGTACGACGGTGGACTGCGCTCTTCGAGATTCCGAACGACTGAGCTGCCTCACGAACTGACATGGTGCCCAACGAAACTGCGTTGACAACTCTCTCCATCGGCGTCTTTCCAGCTTCCTTCGCGTGGACGAGCTTGACCATGTTGTCAGGGCTAGGCAGGCGCTCTTGATCTTCGTTTTGCGAGTTTGTCGATGTCGAGGAGCCCATTGTTCTCGCATCTCTCTCAGTGGAATAAAAAATAGCCAGGTCGACATGATGCACTGTCTGATTCATATATCCTTGTAAATATAGTGTAATAAAAAATAAATCAAGGTAAATCACCCTTTATGAAGTATACCCCTGTGTAAATTTGTCGTTGTGTGTGATGTTGCAGTGATAGTATAATTTTGGCTCACGATCGCTGTCCCGCTACTGTGTGTCCCGGAACTGTGGCGGAGCGGATAAGTTCGTCGCTGGATCGCTGGTTGCGGGGGAGCTGTTCGGTTTTTGTGAGCTGATATATAGATCGGGGTGAGCGCGAGGCTTTCGCTGGTACTACATGTGGACAACTACGCCGCAATCAAGCAGATACAAGGCGAGGGCACGTCAGATAGAGCCAAACACATCGACGTCCGATACAAGTTTATCAAGGACTACGTGAAGAAGGCGGTGCTGAAGGGGGAAATGTTGCGAGACGCGTTTAATGTGCGCTGACATACAGACCAAGGCGGTGGTAGCGCCGCGACTGGAGGAGCTGCGCGCATTGGTCTCGCTCGGCCTATGACTGCACGGGAAGGAGTGTTGAACGGTCGCTGATCGAGGACGCGACCTCCTGGACAGACGCGACTGTTCTAGTGCACTGTAGACCTGTGAGCGTGTAGGTAACGGACGCAGCAGCGCTCGCGCGTTGATACAGGAAATACACGCAGTCTTGAATCTACCCTCCACCAAGGCGTTCTACCCTCAACAACATTATGTGGGATCGCAGGTTAGAGAACCCGTTTCCGGTTAGATTCGTAATACGCCAGCCAATCACATCAATTTGTGTAGTTAGCTATCAAAAATCAAATCAATTTGATTTTTTATAGGAAGTAATCTATATGACTTGATTTTTGTATCTGTAAATAACCTAACTGTATCCATTTTCTCGGCCAATGAGAATGCCAGGAATCGTACAATTCCTCGCATTCTCATTCTCATTGGTTGTCAAATTAAATTGCGGATTGGCCAAAATGGCATTCAATTTGTTATTTGATTAGTGCTCCTTACGTTACTTTATTTAACGTTAATTGCCGTTATTTTTTTTAAACGTTACAGTAAGGTTAAGTTGGGCAGATAACTGTCGATAACTGGATAGACGTCGTCTCCATCATTGGATGAAATGGCGTCTGTCTTTGATTGATTGGCGAATCAAAACACGTTTGCCAACGCTGGTGGAACGAATTCGACAGTGTTATTTTGCCACGTCCGGAACTATGAGATTCGGGTGGCCCCACGAAGTATTGCTCGGCCCGTAGTGCACAATTCGTCGAGTTGGTTTATGCTGCTTTGACACAGACTGCAGTTTTGGTCGACGAGTGCTACGAACGAGGTTGTGGCCGTTGGAGTTATTAATCGCGTTCGCCGTCGCGCGCGCTGCTCTCTCAATGTCAAGTTGACTGTTTGGCGAACATGTGTGCTATTTCGGCCAATTACAATGGCGTTTTACTTTTACAATGTGTTTATTGGCTGAAACAAACGCGATATTTTTAAATTGACGAATCACGAATCGACAAAATTATACGAAGAAAATCGATTTTTCTGTCGTTCGGTCAAAATTCGTCGGATGAAGCTGAAAATAGGCTCAAACGACCGAGCGTGTTACGGCGAGTCGGCACATACAATTTTTTGTGATTTTGCGCATCCAGCGAGAAATTACGACCGATATGGTAAAGGTTACTCTTTTTGACCGCGACAAAAGTATACGAAGGGCAGTGTTATTTAGCGAACCAAGAGTATTCTCGAACGTTCGATGGTTCATCTGCAAAGAGCTCATCGAGGCGAGTCTGGGCATAGTTTGATTTTCTTTCAATTCACAAAAGACGATGCCGAGGGTCCCTCCGCTTTCTGATGTCGAGCAAGGCATCATTCTCGCGCAACGCAAGGCTGGAGCGACGATTAATGCGATCGCTAAGGAGCTAGACCAAGCCCCAAGCACCATCAGCACCTTTCTCCGCGACCCAGACAAGTATGGCACTCAGAAACGATCCGGCCGGCCGCGAAAATTGAGCGATCGAAGCGTTCGTCAAGTTCGTAAGGCTGCAAAGCAGCGCGAAATGA
>JAADXX010000960.1:0-10021 GCA_023338025.1 Phytopythium oedochilum
AGCTAACTCCTCCAATACATTGTTCTTGAAGTGCATTGCATTGTCAGACATCCATGTGTCTGGCATGCCAAATCGCTTGTGCCAATCAAGAACAGCAGCGACCACCGTAGCCCCGTCGGCCGAGTTGGCCGCCACCAATTCACAGTAGTGTGTCAACTCGTCTTTCATGACCAGAACATACTTGGTCACACCGTAGCTATAACCCATGAACTGGTAATCAATGTGGAGGCACTCATTGTGCTTGGTGACTGCACGCTCCGCGGTCCAGTCTCGCATAATCACCTTCCCCCTCCCTTCATATACTTGCACAACAGTCACGCCTGAACGAACCGCGTAACGCGCGCTCTGACACTGTTGGGGGAGATAGGACGGTCGATGTGTTCCATCATGGCGTGAATACCGCGGTGGCCCGCGGGTCCACACTGCGCAACTAGAAACACGTGCTGAATAAGCTCGCGTGCTTGAGCGGGTAGCCGCAATTTTCCACCATGGTAGAAAAGACCGTCCTCTACAGCGGTGTATGTCGGTGCAGCGTCACGATGGATGTGTTTTACACGGCGGAATTCATCCTGGTGTGGACATTCGAAATGATCATCTCGAAGTGGACGGAGCACTGACGTCGGTTTCGTCGCTCTAGTCGTCACCCTCTTGATCACGATCTTGTCGGATGGAGCATCAGAGCTCGATGGCTGTCCCCAACGCGAGACGATGTGTGCACTGTGTGCCGGTTGGTTTGGTGTGTGCATACAAAGATGAAGTAAAAATATATGATGGCCCAGAGGTTGACCTCGCCCGCGATATGGTGGATCGTGTATCGATGGCCCACCATTTGAAGGGTCCAACGCTGCAGCTTGCTCTTCACGTGCTGTTTCACCGTGGTCCCTAGCTAGAAAATCTGAATGAGATTGGCATGGTCGCAGTAAATTTGAAATCCGAGCTCACGGTCGAGCAAATAGGCCAGGTCGCCACATGCCTTGACGATCACGTACCCTTCTTTTTCAATGACAGACCAGTTCAGTTGCGTCCCCTTAAAGAGACCGGCGCGACAAATGATCAGCTTATGGTGCTGTGACTCCACCGCAATCCCATCGATCCAGTCCGCCACTTGAGTGACTATGAGCGCCCAGCCTGTGTTCGATGCATCCGTGGACATGCATAACGTGGCACTCTTGTCAGGGAACGACAGCTTGCACGAGCGTTCGATCATCTGCAACACAGACTGGAAAGCAGCGGTCTCATCATCAGATCAGCATCATCGTCAGTTTTGCGCCAGTCAGTTGCGCTTTTTGACGTTTGCGCTCTGCCATCACTGCCTCCAGCTTTGCTTGGAGACTGGCAGTGATACGAGCGAAGTCAATCACGGAGTCCCAAAGCCAATTCAAAGCACACAGGAAATGTTGCAATGCTGCCCCAGTGGGTGGCAGTTGCATATTGCACAACGCCTCCAGTCATGACGGATCATGTTGCACACCTTCACTGTCGATCACCTTGCCGCACCACTTCACACGCTTGGCAAAAAGCTTGCACTTGTGAGCATTCAGTTTCAAGTGTCGGTCGCGCAGAATCATGAAAAAGCAGCGAAGCTCCTGCGAGTATGCTCTTGGACTCTTCTCATGCAGCAAGGCATCGGCGATCCATGTAATCAGCGACGTGTGCAGCATGTAGCGAAAACACTCATTGACTTGCGCTTGAAAGTGCACAGCCGAATCCATAGCTCATTGTGGCACACATGTCGGCATGAACACGCAATCCTCCGTCATGAAGCTAAAAGGCTCCTGGCTTTCGTCAGCCAATGGCATCTGCCAAAACCCTTTGAAGAAATCAAACATCCCAAAGCCGTAAGCGCCTCGAACCTCCTTCGTGACGACAGCCAAGTTTGGATCTGGTCCTGCAATTGGCATTACCTTGGGATTCACAGGACGATAGTTTACAACCACTCTGTTTGAGCCGCCCAGCTTGCGGACAATCAGAGCTGGACACGCCCATCGGCTCGAGTTTTTTCGGTAAATGAGTCCTTTATCCAGAAGCTCTTTGACATGCTGGCGTAGCGTAGCCAGCAGCTCGTCCGAGTACCGACGGGCACCCGCTCGGTAAGGCTCCGCACCCTCTCGAAGCCGTACACTTAGCGGCTCCACCTTTGCTGGAGCGTCAACACCCAACCCGATGCGAAAAACGTATTTGAACTCCATCACGAGTTCTCGCAATGCGCTGACTTCGTCTTTCTCAAACCCGTTGTTTGCCGCCTCATCGACCATTGCTTCGAGCGTCAGCTCTAATTCACCATTTGGTCGGCACCCAGTAGTTCCAGGCTGTGATCAGTGATGTCATCCGCCACAGCATCCTGGTCAACATGAGTCTGCTCGGCAAATTGTTCCAGCATTCGATCATTGTCAATGCCGAGGCTCGCTAGCGTTGGCGCGCCCAATAGAAGCTCGTCTTCATCAGCGTCCAACATCATGCACTCAATGTTACTCAGGCAGACAGGACCGTCGGGGGTCTCAATCCTCAAATTCAAGACAACAGTCTCACGGCAGAACATGACTGTGCCTCCCGCGGCTTGAAACCGCTTCGGTGGGTCAAACTGCTTCGTAGTTAGTTACTTGTTTGTCAACCTCGCACAGTTCTTTTAGCACGGGTCGGTCGACAACATTCGTCTCTGACTCTGTATCCGAGCAGAAAGGTACCTCGAGGACTCCATCCAGTAGTATAGTGCGTCCGCCGGGCCCAGTTGGCTTGGCAAGTCGTTTCATCTTGTCACCTTCTGCGCTCTTTTCTCGGCGAGCTGCCGCATCGCATCAGCTCTCTGCTCTTAAGTTGCAGTAAGACACTCTCTTGCCCAATGAGGACCCTTGCAGATCAGACATCCGGTCTTAGGAGGGTCTTGTAATGCCTTGGTGCCAGCAGAACCACCGCCACCATTGTTGGTGCGCCTTCTACCTTTTCCACCGTTGTTGGTCCCGGTGGACACCGCATCGTTGCTCTTCTTGTTGTTCTTTTGCGTTTTCCCTTGGTCTTGCTTCAGCTCTTGCTGCAGCAAATGAGATTGTCGTGTGATGAGGTGGGTCACAAAAAATCACTGGGATCAGACCGCCTGAGCTCAAACTGAGCGTAAGATCCCGGACGTAAAGGTATAGAGAGACACAGGCAGGGGCTGATGCCTATGCACACTCCAGGCAACACCAATACAACAAGTGTAGAAATGTCCCTTGATCAGTTCTCACGGTGTGTAACCCCTCGCTTTGGCCCTTTGATCGGGTGAAAAGTAACACGCCCAGACACTTCCGAGGGCGGCCACTCCCAAAGCCGAACACACACTCCAATCACCGAGGTGATAGCGAGGAATACACGCGCACGCGCCTTAGTGTATGGATAACACTAGGCGCGCGCCAACCGTCACTGTCTTTTAAGGCCCAGACGCAGAGCCTATAACGCAGGTATAAAAGAACACACGCTCTGACCCAACGAGTACCTGCAACCCGCCAGGGAAGCACTCACTTCTACGAATATAGTCCAGGTACAGAACACTAGACACCGGCTAGACCGGAAAACACGCCGGTGATACCGGATTCCCTCTGTGCACGGCGGGGCTTCTCTCCCGTCCGGCACGATACGTAGTATACCGAGGAATGTATACCAGTGAAAATATAACACGGTGGATCACGCCCGCGCGAGCACGAGTCCCCACCGGTAGGATGCAGTCACTTACCGACGCAGAGGGTCCGCACTCTTCCAGCGGCGAGACCCGTCACGCGTGGCTTGTTCTGCTTCCGAAGTTCCCGAGGCCACTTGTTGGTTTAAAGGAAAAAGCTGAAGTGTATTGAAAAGAAAAGAAAGAAAACACATACAAAGACCTACAGCACAGGGGAAGACCCCTTGGGCGAGCCCGCTGTCCAGTTGTCGCTACATCGGTCGTCACCTCGTGCCCGCCGCGCTTCTACCCCTGAACTGGCTCCATGCTGATCCGGGATGAAACCCGGGATCTGGGATCCGGGATGACAGACCCGGGATCTGGGATCCCGGATGAACCCCGGGATTAGGAATCCGGGACGAAACCCGGGATCCGGGATCCGGGATGAAACCCGGAATCGGAGATCCGGGATGATCTTCAGGAATCTCGACCTGGGGCCGGTGCTCCAAGGTCTTGAGTCCGGGAACCTGGGATGATCGGCCCGGTTGCTGGGATCTGGGGTTGCAGCCCGGGTCTAGCAGTGCCCTAGGGAAACGACTCGGTCCCAGATGTCCGGGATGCACAGACTCTGCACGTGGTCACCCCTCAGCCGTGGTTGACACGATGCTCTGGCCCCCTGGGCTTCGTCGTTCGGCTCCTTGCTCAGTCGCCTCGGCGCGCGTGCCACCGGCTGGGGTCGCGCGCGGTTCCGGATCCTCGGGTCGAACACCAAGGGGTGCAATCCCCACTGGGCCCAAAGCTTCTGGGATAGCATCCTTCCGACTTCGCTCCCCCTCGCTTGACTTGGAACCTATCGGAGCGCCTCTGCACCTCGACACGCACTTGAGCTTGATGGGACTCCGTGCAGAGACGCTGAGAGTCGCCCGGGGTCCGAAGTGTGCGTCGGCCGCTGGGGACAATCTGGGTCTGGATCAGATCTGGGAAATCTGAGACACGGGACTCCTTCAAATTTTCGAAGTTTCTTCATCACATCGACGCTATCCTCATCATCGTCCGAGAGTGAGGAAGAAGATGGAACCGGCGCGAAGAGCAGACGCGGCACCTCAACGGTGGAGCGCGCCGCTATGCGGCCGCGGGCGAGACGAGCACGACAGAGGAAGACGGAGAACAACCAAGCTAGTCATGAACCTTAGGTGTTATGTGGGCCTTACGGGTCCAGTTACGAATTTGCGGGCTACGAGGCACGCGGACCAGGGGCTACGAGTAGTGAAGGGAGATTACTACTTCGGCGAGAACTTCCTGCGGCGACTGTTGTCGCCGGGAACCACACGGTTAACTGCGCATTGTTGTGTTTGTTTGTGTGACGACAGGTGCATCCGCGCAGCACTCACTGTCGCCTGACCCTCCCCCGACGTTCAATCCTGGCGAGATGCATGAGAGCTCCTAGGAGTAGTACCGGCGGGCGGAATCGATGCACAGGAAGCATCTCGGCGTGGAGGAACGTATTTACCCTGTTTCTTGTTGTAGCGGCGACGTGATTGCAAATTCTTCTTCTGAGCCCCTTGCGCGCCGTAGCCGCCTTGGTACAGGAAAAAATTGTTCACTTTGTGGCGCTTAGGCGCTTTGGGCGACAACAACTTCTTCTTGCACTTCGGACAGGCGGCTGCGCTGGACTTCCTCTTGAACGGCATCTTCTGCAAATGTGGGACCGCGAGGGAAGGAAAAGGCATCCTCGGAGTCCAAAGCCCACCGAGACCAAACTTCACCAAGTTTCCAAGAAACGTCTATTGAGCCATTACGTTAAAGTCCGTGAGTATTGAGCGTTTATCATTTGCTTCCTAGTGTACTGCTTTTATTAGTTCCATTCTGTAGTAAAAATGGCCGAAACGAGCAGAAAGCGAGCAAAAACAGCAGAAATTGTCGATAAAAACCGAAAATGCAAGGAAAATGCCAACCAGAAAACCCAGCAATTGCGAATATTCTGATTGGGCAACCACGAATAAAATCTATCCAATCAATGCAGCACATTTCGTCTCAGCATGCGTTTGGTAGCGAATCGCCACCAACTAACCTGTCAATTCTTCAACATGACACCATGGCGGCCAAGCGCAAGCGGTCACCCGCTGAGGAAGATCTAGGACCAAGTACCACGTCCAAGCGCGCGCGAGAGCCGACCGAGGCCAAGTGGAAGCCCCAAATATATGTAACGGGCATTTGTATGCTGAGAGTTATATTTGTAGGTAGGATTTCGAGACCATTACATTAGTAGGAAGGTTTTAGACGCTCGTCGGGTTCTCCCGACGTGGCGCCGTGTTGGCGCCCTCTGATTGGCTGGAATTTGGGACGCAGACATATCTCGGCCAATCATAACACAGCGCTGTTTTTTTGGCCCCAGGTCCTCCGCCCAGGTAGGGAATCAATTCAGAGTTGAAAATCCACCAGGCCTTAGAGTCTCGACCGCCGGAGACTGCCTCCACTTTCTCTTTCTCCACGTGTGAGCCCGTGGCGTGGTTTTAGGCACGCTACAATATGGATGGTCGGTGTGTAGCCAACGCAGCCACCGACTTCAGTGTCGTCAAAACCACGTTCAACCGATTCTGCACGGAAGAGTGGAGAGCGCTTGCGTGGGAAAGCGTCCTCCAGGACATGAACAAGACAGTATTGGAGGGATACGTGCTCGTGAACATCCACGCTATTCGACTATACCGTGAGAACCTTCCGGTCCCACCTTTGGCACAGACTTTCTTCTATCGATGCCTGTCTGGGTGACTACTGGCGTACGCGCGTGCCTGGCGATTGACAACAAAGAGTTTCGGGACTATGTCGGGCTCTACAAGTCGTGGCGCAAAGACTCTGATATAATGTGGAGGCTGGATCCTGGCCGACGGGACCTGTTCGTTGGAACAATCACGTACGGTGACAAGATCGCCTGCTCAACTCGTGAATTTTATGACGCCGCCACCTACACCAGGAGCAGCCAAAAGCACGCGGCATGGCTAAATGCTCGGGCCGACAGTCGCGACGCCGTTCATCACATGCCGAACAGCAAGACGGCGTCGCTGGAGGTCCTTCATCGGTACATGGGGTTCATGATCCCTCGTATGGACACGCTCCTCAACTTTTACATGTCGAATCCGTTTCACAAGCTCAAGATGCGTGGTTACATCTTCGCACAGAGAAAGCTGCGCGCTCTGCTAGAAACTCACCGAGCAGGCCGGCAGGCGGACGATCGTGGGCTTCGGCGACTGAAGCAACACAGACATTGTGTGGCGGATCAAGCTATGTCCGGAGGGCCCAGAAAAGAAGCTCGAGAGAGGTAAAGAAGTACTGCACGGTGGATCGAGTCGACGAGTTTTTTTTACCAGCAAATTGCACTCGGTCTGCGTCGGCAAGCTGAAGCACCCACACTTTCTTCGCGTGCGCAGCGACGGCGTCGAGCGTTCCGTCAAAGTTTACAGTGTGCTCAATTGTGGAACCAATGACTGCCGTGGCATTACTGTGAACTGCGACGCGAACGTCTCGGCCAACATGCTGACGCTGCTTCTGTGCCAACTCCGCGGTCAGCCTCGACCACTCGCGCTCTCGAGATCGAGCACTTGACTAGTGTCTACGAGTGCCTCTACGCAGCAGGGTGTGGAGGAGGCTCGTCGCGATCGCTCCCTAGGACAGCCTCAGCACAGGCATTGCTACTGGTTTCACAATGTTGGGAGCCCAGACATTCTACGGATGTAGCCACGTATCAATACACACTACGGCACAATGATACGATACGATCCACGCGATGGATCGACTCTATTAGGAAATCAAATTAGTGTGTATTCATTGGTAGGTAGGATATTGACGTTTTTCGTTTAAATCCATAGTATGAATTCTCCGACTTCCGACACAGGCTTTCGACACCCGCATACTTTTGTACCACTGAATGTACTGTACAAAAGAGCACTCTCGAAATGGAAGTATTATTGATGATCTTGACCACGTGCAAGCGGTTAACCGTCGCCAGTAGCTCGAAATTGCTCTGCAACTTCATGGCGAAAAGCGATGGAAAGTCCATGAGGATGATGTACGGAATGCAGTTGGGAATCGCCATAACAGGATTCTGGACGACGGCAAAGCTCCAGTGACAATTCATGTGGACTATTATAGAATGAGTGAATGGTGGTAAGACTCGTACGGGAAAGTCTTCGAGATTCCGCAGCATTGGATGTACGCGGTCGTCATGCTCTTCCCAGCTCTCTTTTATCCGCCGTAATTAGTGCTGAAGAATTGGCAGCCCATGTTGAAGACAGACCCGTAGATTGGAATGTGTTCTCTGATGTAGAAAGATATGACGAAATTGTTCATCCACTCGCATGGCTCAAGCATTTTCATGTCTTTCTTATTGACATAAAACACGTACGAGGCACCTTTCTCAGCGAAAGAGACTCCATGAGACGATCAAACCACGGCTGTCAATAAGTTTGGTTGAGGTTATCCAACCCAGACAGGGTCCTCGTTCCTGGAACGCCATCGTCGCGCTTCATCGACACCTTAACGCGCTTCGTGCCAGATGGTAACGATTCGTCGTGTTTCTTCGACACCTCGGAGTAGGGTATGGAGCGAGCCAGCATATCGTTAAGGTTATAGCGTCCCACGACTGCTTAGCAACTGCGGTTGTGTCCCCAACCCTCCAATGTTCTTGACGCAGTAGGCGATATATAATATCGCCGCGAGAGAATTTGGTACTCTTGTTGTAATTGTCACGGACGAGTTCAACAATAACGGGCTCGTACTCATGTGTGCTCGGTGGTTCCCCGGGTTTTACGATACGAAAGGCACCCGGTCTGTTTCCCACTGTTTTGCTTAGCAAGACGCTTCGCTTTGTCCTTGCACCAGCCAGTTAAAGTCGTTTGCGATACATCCAGCTTCTTCGCAGCCACCGATGGGCTCCACTTTCTTCTCTCCATGGATGCTCTATGCTTGAGCTTGATTTTAGCAGTAACTTGGTCACGTTTCGCCATCTTCTCCACTTGTTCTGTCGGATCCTTTTTCGAAAGTGATTGACCAGTGCACGACCCTTGCATTGACATCGATTGCACAGCGTCAAAGTTTATGATATCAATCGTGTTATTACGACAGCAATCGACATCATTCTAACAACTATGGAATACATTTTTGTTTGCGGAATTTCGTCGCACTGCAACGTCATTTCGTCGCGCTGCATAGACATATTGTCGCACTAAAGAGAAAATTCGCCACGCTAAAGCGAAATTTCGTTGCACTATAACGACAATCTGTTGCGCTACAGCGACATTTCGTCTCTCTACAACGATATTATGTCGTAACATAGCGACATTTCGCTGCACTATAACGACAATTCGTCACGCTTCAAACACTTTTGTATGACTCGCGATCACTTCTAGTATGTCGACAATCGTCGTGCAACTGCGTCGTTAAATCTGTTTAAAATCGCACCAAGGCTACGATGCGCGACCAAATAGATGCCACAGCAACAGAAGCAACGCTGCAACCTGATAATCTGTCGAGGATATTGCATTCGAGTACAAATACAACACCATTTGTTTGAGATGGGCCTTTGTACACGCTGGAGCTTTCTTAACCCCTTGAACCCGGCGGCGTGTATAATAAACCCTTGAATTTTCACTAACGTGTATGATACACGTTAGCAGAGATGCACACTTGAATAAAGTATGTAGCTTGATTTCGCCTACCCCTTCGTCAATAATTTTTTCGCGAGTGGACTACTATTGTAATGTATTGTACACGATAGGAACAGTGAAAACCATAATATGCGACACATTTATACACTTTTAAGGCACGTTTGCAAAAACTGGCTCGTCCATGCGACTGCCCTTTATCTTGCTCCATACAACGTACTATACATTTATAACGTGTGTATACACGCTAAGAGGCGCAAATTTTGCCGGGTTGAAGGGGTTAATGGCTTCACTTGACGGTCGAGTCACGAAGTAGTTCTCAAGAGAGCTACCCATTTTACGCAATCGTCCAGTGACGATGCGGCGGACGTCTGGAGAGAGAGCGAGGATCGAATCACTCGCAGCGTCTCCCAAGGGGCAGTACCTCGGGCCGTTGTGTTACCCGGGAGGGGCCCTTGATCAGGAGGTCGAAGCGGTGTGGGGGTGCCGGAGCTTGGAGGGAGCCTGGTGGCGTGTCACCTAAAGCAAGCAACAAACAACACAAACGTTAAAATGTAAGCGCTCACCTTCAGGGGTTCCTGAAGGGAGCAAACGGTAGATATAGCTCTACTCGCACGGCTCTGCTAAACCGTGCGGATCGCGAGCTGGAGGTGCGAGCCACTTGCTTCCAACACCTCCGGGCAAACCAATTCTCAACAATATGGAAGGGTACGTACACTGGGAGGAGGCACACACA
>JAADXX010000961.1:0-10015 GCA_023338025.1 Phytopythium oedochilum
CATCGGACGCAACAAAGACCCAACATTTCGAAAAAGATTCTCTTCATTTCGGGTCACCAGTTCAAACAAGACGCCAGGCTCCCGCCAAAACCAAACCAAAACAAACCCCGCTCTTTTCGGCCCATTCCACAAACGACCGCCACGCTCACTTCTTCTAATCTCGATTGCATCAGCATGTAATCGTTAACACATTTACGCCTGTGAACGAAGCGAGCATGCCCTCAAAGCCATCTTGCCGCGTCCGCAGAACAAGTGATTCAATGTTTTGAATGACCAGAACTCGCGTGGTAAACTGCATCGACCAACAAAGGAGACACCCACTGCACCAGCGACACGTCTGAGCAGAGGGGGATGCGATCAGCAGGCTTACCGGAGGAAGATCTTCTCGTGCACGTGCTCACGAATCGGCAGCAGGTGCTGGAAACTGTCAATGTTGGTGTAGTGCGCCATGCTGCGCGGGTTGCCCTGGGCGAAGAGCGCCTCGAACTGCGCCTCCTTGCGCGAGTACTCACGAATGAAGTGGTCCGAGCCGAACACGTGGTGGATGCGCGTCTCATGCAGACGCACGACAACCTGGTCCAGGCGCATCCAGTAGCGCGCGAGCACAAAGAACCCCGACGGCATCACGCGCTGCATCAACGTTAAGCTCGAGGTTAGCAAGTGCGAAGTACCGCGTGTTGGGGCTGCCGAGTCGAGCGAGTCGCACGCACCACTTTGACGTTCATGGCCGACACGCCGTGGTCGTGGAGTTCGTCCTCGTACAGACCGACCTCCTCGAACCACAGAATGGGCTCGCGCTCTTTCAGCTTTTCGTAGTCGATGAGGTCCTCGGTCGCCTCGACGGCCACATCCTCCGAGCGCTCGAACTGGGCCGAACCGGCCGGTTGCATCAGGCGCTGCAGCGAGCCCTTGTAGTCCGTCGTGTACGTCCAGTCGTAGCTGATGTCGAGCTCCTTGACGTCCTCCCTGCAGTCAAACCGAACAAAGCAAGCACGACTGGATCAGTCCACGATGCACCGACTGTTTCCCATGGAGCCTCTGCCTCCAACGCACTTGTTGGTGTTGTGCTTCGCGATCGACACCTTGAGCTGCTGGTTCTCGACAATGTCGCTGGCCTGGTCGCTCACAGGCGGCGGGAAGTGCGCGCCTTTGAGCGCCTCGACGGCCAAAAAGTTGTAGCACACGCCCGTGGCCTCGTGGAAGAGCACGAGCTGGTTGTGGCCGAAGACCATCTCGGGCGGCGTCAGGTTCGCCTCCTCGCCGATCCTGCGTTGTTCCGACCGGCTAGCGTCAGTGTTCACCCCACCACCAAGCGCGCATTGTACGATAGGAGGACGCACCGGTCGAGCGACTCGACGGGCGTGATGTGCGTCTTGTTGGAGCCGATGACCCAGCCGCGGATGCGGATGCCCTTGAACTCGACCGGGTCCGCGTGCGCGCCCGCCAGGTTCTCGCGCCGCGAGTCGCCCAGGAACTCGTAGGGGCCGCTCGGACCCGCGGCGCCCGACGGACTCGTGCGCAGCAGCGCGCCCAGCAGCTCGCCCGCGCCCGCCTGCAGCGTGTAGAAGCCCGCGTCGGCCGCCATCGTCTCGTCCGTCTGCGGTTGGGATTGGGGCACGCGCCTTGTGTGAGAATCTAAGTTCGATGAGGTATGCGGTGCGAACTTAACATTGTAAAGTTGATTTGAGATAAAGTTGATCTGGATAAAGTTGATCTGGCATAAAGTTCATCAGGGATAAAATTTCTATGGATAAAGTTTATCTGGGATAAAATTTCTATGGATAAAGTTCATCTGGGATAAAGTTCATCTAGGATAAAGTTCTTAACATGGTAAAGTTTCTATGGATAAAGTTCATCTGGGATAAATTCTCATGGATAAAGTTCATCTGGGATAAATTCTCATGGATAAAGTTCCTATGGATAAATTCCCATGGATAAGCTCCCATGGACAAAGTTCCCATGGGCAAAGTTCCCATGGACAAAGTTCCCAAGGCTAAGCGCTCGGCGGCACCGGGGCGGCGTCCAGCTGCGCCTGGGCCGCGTTGAGCTGCAGGAAGAAGGCGCGCAGCTCGTCGTGACCCATCGCCAGCTCCAGCCTGTCCGTCTGCGCGCGCACAAAGTCAGAGCCTCGCGTCGTCGCCTCTCCACCTCGCGTCCAGCTCGCTGCGTACCGCTGTCTTGTCGCCCGGGCCGGCGAGCTGCATTTGGAAGACGGCGGTCGGCACGGTCTGGCCGCGCAGGTGCGTCTGGCCCATCTCGAGGTTCAGCTGCCACCCGGCGGCCTGCAGCGTTTGCGGCGGCAGTTCAGCCGCCAATAAGTCGCCCGTGGCAGCAGCGTCTGGACGTCCCTTCTTGCGCCAGACCTTGTCCACCGCGCGCGCCACGTTCTCTTCGACGCCGGCGGCGCGCAGCATGTTCCGGTCCACGCTCGCGAACGTCGCCGCGTCGCGGTAGACAATCTGGATCGCGCGCACCGCGGCGTCCACCTGGTCGTCCGAGAGCGCCAGCATCTCGCGCACCTGCTGCCTCTCCGCTGGCGAAAAGACCTCGCCGGCCTGCAGCACGGTCAGCGCGTCCGTACGGACTCACAAGGCGTCTGGTCCTCGCCAAGAGCGCGCGAGCGAAGACGCACCGGGGCCGAGAGCCGCGCCAGCACGTGCGCCAGCACCTGCGCCAGCTTGTCGCGCGCCACGCCGTTCAGCACGCGCAGCGACGGCCCGCTGCTCGAGCGCCACGACCGCATCGTCAGCCTCCGCTCGGTCCCTTCGCGTCTACCACGGGCTCACCTCGCGTCCATGCCGTTCGGTCGGATCTGGAATCCAGGATGGTCGGATCTGGAATCCAGGATGGCTTCTGGATTATAGGATCTCCCAATTCAAGCCAATGGGATCGCGAGAGGGTGTATTTCAGCCAATCAGCAGTCAGAGTCGCGATGGCGCGCAACAAGCCATTGAGTGCACTGTAACGACGCCTGGAGGGGACCGATGGACGGCCACTTTGAGCGCGTGCTGGCGGCGGCGGGCGCGGCCCCGGGCAAGCGCGCGGCCGCGGAGGCCGGGGCTGCATCAGCATCAGCGTCAGCAGCGGCCGGTCCCGGTCCCGGTCCCTCGGCCAAGCGCGCGCGACGCGAGCTGTCGGCGCGCGAGATCGCGGCGCTGGTGGCGGACGGCGAGCGCGCCGAGGTGGCGGACGTGGACGCGCGCGCGCTCAAGGCCATGGCGCGCGCGCTGCAGAAGCGGGTGCGGGAGAACGCGCTGCTGCGCGAGAAGCACGCGGACGACCCGCGCAAGTTCGTGGACTCGGAGGTGGCGCTGGACGCGGAGCTGGCGCGCTGGAGACCCGTGGCCGCGAGCCCGGCGCTGCTGTACGCGCCGCTCGTGGACCTGGGCGTGGCGCCCGTGCTGCTCGGGCTGCTGGCGCACGATAACCTGGACGTGCGGCTCAACGTCGTCTCGCTGCTGGCCGAGCTCACGGACGTGGACGAGGGCGAGGCCGCGCTGGCGGCCGCGAGGCTCCTGGCCACGCACCTCGTGGAGCACAAGCTGCTGCCGCTGCTGGTCGCCAACCTGTTCCAGCTCTCGGCGGCCGCGAGCAAGCAGGGGAGAGGCGACGGAGGGGACGGCGAGGAGGAGGAGGAGGAGGAGGAGGCCGCGGGCATCTACAACTCGCTGCAGATCCTCGAGAACCTGGCGGACGTGGCGCCCGACACGTGCGCGCAGGTGGCGGCCAACACGCCCGTGCTCCAGTTCCTGATGCGCGAGGTCGCGCCGGCCCGCGCGTTCGGCCAGAACAAGCTGTACGCCAGCGAGGTGCTGTCCATCCTGCTGCAGTCGGGCTCGGCCGCGCGCGAGGCGTTCCTGCGCAAGCAGCCGCGCCACCACCCGCCGGAGCTCAAGCCCGGGAAGCCCGGGAAGGAGGAGGACGTGGACCTCATGGACGAGCTGCTGCAGGCCTTGGCGCCGTACCGCAAGAGGGACCCGACGACCGACGAGGAGGAGGAGCTGGTCGAGAACCTCGTGAACGCGCTATGCAGCCTGCTGCTGGTGCCGGCGGCGCAGAGCCACTTCCGCCGCCTCGAAGGCATCGAGTTGATGCTGCGGTGCATGAAGGACCGGCGGCTGTACATGTTCCCGGCGGCGCTGCGCGTGCTCGACTACGCGACGATGGACAGCGCGCGCAACTGCGAGCGGCTGGTCCAGGCTGGCGGGCTCAAGAGCGTCTTCTCGGTCTTCATGGGCAAGAAGTCGGCCAAGGCGCCGGCCAACAGGAAAGCCAAGCGCGACAAGGGCAAGGAGCAGGAGAACGTGGCCAGCATTGTCGCGTCGCTGTGCGCGTTTGTGTCGGTCGATGCAGAGCACGACGCGTTCGACCGCCTCCACGCCAAGTTTGTCGAAGGAGACATGGAGAAGATGGACCGGCTGGTCGATTTGTTCGGCAAGTACCTCGCTCGCGTCGACTCGAGCGTTCGCAGCGATGCCCGAGACGAGGAGGAGGACGAAGACGATGATGATGAAGAGGAGGAGTACCTGCGGAGACTGGATGCTGGGCTGTTTGTTCTGCAGCGCATCGCGTTCGTGGTCGCGCACCTGTGCCGCTTCTCCAAGAAGCTGCAGGCGTACGTGAGCGTCAAGTTCTACGAGCGGAACATCGAGCTGGAGCGGCTTGGCGACGTGCTCAAGGAGCAGCTCGAGCTGCTGGTGGCCGACACGACAAGCGCTTCGGACGCGTCGGGGCCGAGCGACAATGGACGCAGCGACGAGAAGGAGGTGCAGAAGGAGAAGCTACGCGCGCTCTTGGACCACCTCGCGTCCTCCGAGCGCGCCGACGCAGATGAGGACGAGCCGAAGACAGAGGAGGACCAAGGAACAGACGATGAAGGCGCGGACTCCAAGCCAGTGGAGAGCGAGGACCAAGCCGCGAACGGAGGTCACTAAGCCGACGCGAATCCATGCGTACTTTTCCTCGCTCTGGGTTTCCATGAGCGCTAGAGATGGTGACTAGGATCGTTGTCATATTAGTGCTTTAGCTTATTGTGATGGTGCGAATTGGACGCCCCGTGCTTAGGTGTCGCCCGCCGTTGAGACCCGCAGCATCAGGCGCTTCTCCTCGTCGCTGTAGAGCGCAGACAGCGGCGTGGGAACGTCCACCGCACCCGCAGCCGAGACCACCGTGACCGACGGTCCAACCGGCAATATGGAGGCTGCATCGAGGGTGTTGTTCAGCTCTGGGCCTGCAAGGACAGAGATCTTCGCCATGGCGTCCACGTCTGTAGCTAGTGGAGCTTGGAGGCTCTGTCCGTCACCCGGGAGCTCCCGCGTCAGCGTCGCCTCCACTTGCGCGGACTCGGGTCCTCGCGGGGAGTTGTCGACTCCCGAGGCGGCAGCGCTCTCCGAGACCTGGTACTGCTCCTCCCAGACCGTCTGCGTCGGCAGCAGCACGTTGACGCGGAAGTCTTGCCACCGGTCGAGAAGAGAGGCGCAGGCGTCGAACGCGTGCGCAGAGGACGCATGCGCGTTCGTGACGGCCTGGTCGAAGGAGATGGCGATGTCCAGGAAGGCTGGCGGCGGGCTGCGACGGCCCTCGCTCCGCGCTTTACAGCTGTCGAATACGTCCAACACGAGCTGGAAGGCGCCGTTGAGCAGCAGGTGCATGCGCAGCGAGTCTGTGGCGGTGCGGTACGCGGGTAGCTCCTTGCCGAACATGAAGGGCGAGTCCTCGAGCGCGACGATGAAGAGCCGCGAAATGGCGCAGTGCAAGATGTTGGCGTCGGGGAAGCGCGCCATGAGCCCCATCAGCGCCTCCATCGCGCGCGCATGTACCACGCAGCTGTCGGCCACACTGCACGCCACGTTGAGCACCGGGAGCATGAGGTACACGAGCTGCATGTGTGTCGTCTTGAAGTGGGTGTTCGGTGGCAGGGTCAAGAACGCAAGCACCTCGGGTAACCGCGAGAGGAAGACCTTCCACAGCAATGGGAGGTTCTCGTGCGGACTCTCATGGGTAAATGTGGCTGACTCGCTGCCGGTCTCTGGAACGGACTTGCCCTCGCCTGCCTTGGCGACACACCCGCACTGCGTCTGCTGCAGCAGCGAGTTGAGTACCTTGATGGTGTACGACTCGTTGGCGAACGCGGTCGGCAGTGCCGCGAGATCAAAGAGCACTGCGTCCAGCAGCGCGCGGCCGAACAGGTCGTTGGTCGCGAGCTCGCGCACAAGAGCAAACCCGAAGCTACCGTCGCGGCCCTCATGGATCAGGTCCGTCAGTAGGTCGCAGGAGAACACCATGCGGCTGAAGCGTTCGTGCGGCTGGTCGAGCGCGACTCGCTCTCGAGCGACGGGGCTCACGATAGCGCTTGCGGCGTGCTCGGTCGCTAGTAGTCCGTGTGGCGACAGCTGAAAGAGCAGCACCCCGAGCAGCGGGCCGACGTCGAGCTTGTCTTCGGCGACCTCGTTGCAGATGCGCAGCACCACATCCCGCATGGGCTCGTACACGACAAGGACCAGCAGCGTCTGCGCAAACGCTACCTGCTCGCTCGGCTCGAAGAAGGCGAGCAGCAGGTCCGGCGAGTACTGGTCCATGAAGGTGTTGACGAAGCGCGTGAACGCCTCGAGGGTCATCGTGTCGCGCGAGTTGAACTGCAGCAGCAGCGCGCAGATGGATCGGCGCGGCTCGTCCTTGAGCGCGATCATGGCTGCGATGAGCTGCATGGAGAAGCTGGACGAGCACAAGATCCAGTGCGCGCGGTACACGACAGCGTATTCGTCGTAGGTCGGCATTTGTCCGGGCTCGATCGGTAACTTGGCGTCGGTCGGCGCCTCCAGCAGACCTGCGACGAGCGCGACCACTACAGCACACGCATACAGCCATGGTGAGCTTGAGAAGGGAGACCGATGACTAGCGAATGACGTACGGTTGTCGGGGCGCATGAGGAACTGGAGCGCAGGGATGTAGTCCTCCGACATCGGCACGACATCACCGAGCACATCCACGAGGTCGCTCTCCTGGAGCACCTCGCGCACCGAGCTGAGCGCCAGCAGCGCCGCGACACGCCCGTTCATAGGCTCCGACAAGAAAAGCGGTTGACGAAGACTGCCGCGCGAGGCGAGTGCGTTGCCATTCACGGCGAGCGGACGGAGCGATGGGGCCGCCTCTCAGCTATAATCGCTTGCTGCTGCTCCCTCCACAGTGACGAAACACGCAGTGGACGAGGTCGATGGCCTGCCAGGCTCAGAGCGGCTAATTGCGGCCGCCAGCGACTGGAGAGGCGACGCGAGCGGGCTAAAAACAGCCCAGCGCGTCTTTGACGTCGCCCCTGACTGGAAGACTCTCTTCACGGAGCGGAACAATGGCCGGCATCAGGTGACAGCGGAGCCAGCGCAGCGCCGGACGCGTCCGTTGAGCCGGTTGTCGTTGAAGAAGGTCCTCCGACATGGCTACACACGATCTATGCTGTATCCTACAGCGCGTTGGTTCAAGCCACACTGATTGGTTCTAAATGCAGAAAGGTCGTATCGGATTGGCCAAAACTCCGCGACCGACCGCCTCCCTCTCATCACCTCGTCCGCGGAGACCAAGGACGCCGATGACGCCGCCGCCGAAGCGGCCGCGCGTGGGCGACAGCGAGGCGCACGGGCCCGCGGCGGAGCGGACGGAGGCGCGGCGCGTCTGCCCGCACTTCACGCGTGGGCACGCGGCCCAGTGGCAGCGGCGGAGGCCGCTCTCGGGCGGGAAGGCGGACGACGCGGCGGTCCTCGCGCGGTACCTGGGCTCGGACGCCGCCGTGAGTGTCGCCCTCGCCTGGATTTCCGCGCGAGTACGCGGCTAAATAGCTCAAACTGTTCATACAGATGGTGGACGTCGCGGACGAGCGGTACCAGTGCCTCTCGTGCTCTTTCCAGGGCGTCCGCGAGCCCGGCGCGTCGCCGGATGCGTCGCCCGAGGACTCGTGGATGGGCCACGCCATCATGGAGAACCACTTGATCGGTGCGTTGTTCGCGTCCTTAGTTGAGTCCCACCTAATACCACGACATTGACGCCGACGGTTCGCTGCTGGCAGGGCTGCTGGAGCGCAAGGACCAGCTCTACTGCAGCCGCTGCTGCGACTTCGTCTACCCGGTGGCCTCGCTGTCCGACGGCGCGGTCGTGCTGCGTGCCAAGAAGAAGCGTCCGCGAGCCGACGTGCACGCGCTG
The DNA here is from genome assembly GCA_023338025.1 of Phytopythium oedochilum. Lineage (NCBI taxonomy): Eukaryota > Oomycota > Peronosporomycetes > Pythiales > Pythiaceae > Phytopythium > Phytopythium oedochilum. Next base: position 8,191 of record JAADXX010000961.1, read on the forward strand.
CTGGCGCTGTCGGCCCCCCGGCTGCTGCTCCGCGGCCTCGTCAACATGGGCAACACGTGCTTCATGAACGCGGTGCTGCAGGCGTTCGCGCACAACCGCATGCTGCAGGACTACTTCTTCGTCGCGCGCACGCACGACACGGTCATCTGCCAGCAGCGGCGGCGGCTGCGCGCATCCGAGGCCTCGCGCGCGCCCGCAGTGTGTCTCGGCTGCGAGCTGGCGGCGTTCATGGGCACGCTGCTGCCTCCGCTAGGCGGCACCGCGACCGCTTCCTACGCCCTGAACGGGCTGAACCGACCGGGCTCGGCCTCGCCCGTGGTGCCGCACGGCATCCTGGAGGCGTTCTGGGCCGTCTTCCCGTCGTTCATTGGCACGGAGCAGCACGACGCTCACGAGTTCCTGATCGCGTTGCTTGGCGGGCTGCACTCGCACACCCACCCGCGCGTGTTCGTCCAGGACGGCCTCTCTCCGCGGTTCACGCCGCGTGGCCGCAGCCTGTGCGACTGCGCCGTGCACCAGCACTTCTCGGGTGTCTTGCGGTCCGAGCTCGAGTGCACCGACTGCGGCACGACGTCGCACAAGTTCGACCCGTTCCTGGACATATCGCTGTCGCTGGACGGCGTGGCCGAGAGCGACAACGCGCCTAGCATCCTCTCGCTCGATCGACTGCTGCAAACGTTCACCGCGGACGAAGAACTGAGGGACGTGAACCAGGTGTACTGCCCGCGCTGCTCCAAGTACCGCACGGCGACCAAGCGCTTGCGCATCCGAACGCTGCCGAACGTGCTCGCGTTCCACATTCGGCGCCTCGACTTCTTCCGGCAGCGTAAGATCGGCGCGTTTGTCCAGTTCCCGCTCGTCGGTCTGGACCTGCGCAAGTACCTGGCGGGGCCAGCCGATCCCAGTCGAGCGACCGAAGCGGCCAACGGCACCGCCGTGTCGTCACTGGCACTGGACGCGCACGGTGTGAATGGTAGCGCGGATCCGTACGACCTCGTCGCGGTGATCAACCACCATGGCGACTCGGTGGACGGTGGGCACTATTCGACCTTTGTGGTTGATGCGCACAGCTCGCGGCTCGCGCGGTCGGACCCGCCGAAGGACTGGTTCCTTCTCGACGACATCCACGTGTCGGCCGTGTCGGAAGACCAAGTGCGCGAATCCCAAGCGTACGCTATCTCTGACCAGTCGTCGATTGCAGTGCCTTATTCGTTGTACTCACTGATGCTTCGTGGTTCGTGGTTGTGAACAGGTACATTCTCTTCTACGTGCGTCGCCGTCCAGGCGCTCTGCTTGGTCTGTGAGCGTGTCGAAGACGAGCGTCTGTTGTTCTACATGATACTCAGTGCACTACCATGGGTTTGGTCGGGCTCACCAGCGGTGGTAGTTGCTCGTGTTTTGCCCTTTGTGGATGTTCGACACTGCAGTACACTAATGCCAGCGAGGGCAGGATAGTCTGTGGGGGAAGATGCCAAGGCGCTACTGGATGCACTAGCGCCTCCCGACGTTGAGTTTATCCCACAAGATCCGATTCAGACCGTGGCAGAGCCCCAATCCCTGACGGAGGTTCTCATGGACCAAATGCATTGCTAGCGGCGACAGATCGGCGAATGACAGGATCTCGTCTCGACATCGCGACGAGCGGAGCGACCTAAACTCGTCAATGTGTTGCGGGTGCACCTGAATCGCGAGCATCCACAGCGCGACCGAGACGTCGTCCACTGCGCCGAGTCCCTGGAGATCGTCGCGATTCTCTGCGATGAACTGTACGCAGTCCATGGACAGCAAGTAATGCGGTCCGAGGGCGAACGGCGGGAACTCGTCC